>JAFBJR010000138.1:8977573-9159261 GCA_016785285.1 Brachirus orientalis
AATTATGAATGAGCTGTTAATTGTCCACCTTTTTTTTTTTTTTTTTTTAGCTTTGTCAGTTTGTTAGTGTGTGAGTATCTACAGCTATTAATAACTTAGAAGCTAGGATTAGTGGAAATAACTGTGGAGGAATCTGCCACAAATCTCTTCTATAACTACTGGATCTAGTTACCTCTCCTCTCCTCTCCTCTCCTCTCCTCTGCTCTGCTCTCCTCTCCTCTCCTCTCCTCTCCTCTCTGGTATTGCTTCCAGGATGGGGTTTGCTTGTAAGGAATAAAATGGTGATTGAATCCATACATTTGCATTGATTATGTGTGTGGTACTAATGAAACTTTCACTGTGGAGAGATAAATGCTTGTATCATTACTCAGCTTATGGAAAGAGGAGGAAAATATCTACACTATATTGTGCTTGATTTGCATCAGCTCAGCTCCTCGGAAAGAACACTTCTGATCAATACATTTGTTGTTTTGCTGCTGTAATAATGGGTTAACTAAGAATCATTTGTATTGTGTGTATAAATTCCATACCAAGAATTTTCTAAAGACACGGATCATTTGAACTCATGGTTTAAAAAGTTTGTAGTGGTGTATCTTACTTTTGAAGGAGTACATGTATTTTGTATTTTTGACAAGGACGAAAGAAATTTTTGTTTTTCAATTCAAAGTTAAGTTCGTGGTAACACTGTTAAATGTGAATTCAGAAAGAATTCCAAACAATCTTTTTCCTCACAATATATATTGTATAGTTATAGTGTTCTGTTTCCTACTACAGTGATGCTTCTTTGGGTTGACATTTCATTCATTACATCTTGCATCTCAGTCATCAGTGCTCTTTCCCGCACTACAAACTACATTAATGTTAAGAAAGGTCGTCCTTTCCCACTCCATTTACTTGTCTAATCTAACATTCACACAAACACACACACAGTAATGGTCACCTTCACTGAGGGAGAGAGTGTGGTCATTAATACAAAGAGGGAAAGAGAAAGATTAGGCTTCTGTTAGGTCTGTAAATTGGACAACAGAAAATCAATTCAAGCACAAACAGAAGCTAATATACATTTCCCCACAAAACAAGGTCTCTGTCTGTGTAAGGAGTATGTGGGTGCAGGTCACTGTACACTCAAATTAATTAATACCATGAAGAGAAAGGAAATCTCTTGTGCACACGTGCATTCTCACACACACACACACCATCTACATAACCAGAGATCCATAAAGCGATCAATTACTTCATCTGTACTGACTGACAACCTTCATTGGGATATTGAAATAATCAATAAATGCCTCAGAATGAAGAAATGCACACACCCCAGGACACATTAACACTTGAGGACACACAAAGGTTAGTGTGCCGTGTGAACGTGGCAAGCTTCTCATTAATTACAAAACATGTTATTGGTAAAAATTCAGCAAAAAATCTTTGATAAAGACACCAAAGCACAACATTTTTCAGATTTCTGGTCTATCTTCAATCAGTCACAGCTTTTTTTCCAACTTAAAGAGCAACAAGAGTTCTCAGTGTCAGCATTAGGAGTTACCTATTGTTATCCGAGTCCGAAAATAACCATCAGAATAGTGTGTGACACCCTGGTTTCTAGCAGCTTATCCCCTTTGATCACTGCATACATTCTTCCCACTCTCTCTTTCCCTTAGATCACTGAAGCCCCAAACTTGTGTCACCTTCAAACTCCCTTCCTTCCAACCATGTGAAAAATAGTTGTCATTGTGCTTTAAAGGTGCTGACTGGATAACAATGGCCAACTGGAATTAGAGCCATAAAGCCACACTCTGTTAAATCTCTCACATGTGATCCAAATACACTGCCTCTGCCACAACACACACATACACTTAAACAGTGCAAAATATATAATGGTGCCTGCAGTAGTAATAATGTACTTTTAAGACATTCACATTAAATTTAACTCGAGACATGAGCACCTGGTCTAAACAAACACCAAAGAAACACTATATTCTCTCTCAGTGGCCCTCACCCTCTATTATCTTGTCCAAGGAGATCTTCCTCTGACCATTACTCTAACACCAAAGGAACATCTATGACCCCAAGAGGAAAAAGACTCCAGAAACCAAGAGCAAAATCTGTCACTGGTTGGAGGAAGCATTGTTTACCTTTCTGATGTGAGATGTGGGTTTGCACTGATGTTGCAACACTTTGCCCAACATCCTGTTTCAGGCTATAAGCAAGCCACAACAGGACCATCAGCAATGTTCTAAGGATATGTCTACTATTAACAGGGCTGTGTATTGGCAATAATATGGGACACTATAAGCATTTTTTACAAGAATGAAAGGAGGTGGAGATAGTCATATGGGTAAAAGCTTGCTGCCAACTCACAGTCGGAGGCTTAAATACACACATAATACACATAATTCCATATTGTCACAGCACTTCATAGAATTCATACAGTATCGCACCATGATATTTTGTGATTTACTTTACTGTAATTTTCCAATTTACAGCACAAATCAACTTGCTCTTATACAGTAAATGCTTTAGCTTGAGATTCTAGAGCAGCATTGAATTTGTGAGTAAGACGCAGCATACCTGTATGTCAGTGAAGCTTTTTGTAATTTATCATACATTCATACAGAGTAACAGAAAAAAACTTTCATGAGGCCCAGTTGTTAACTACACACAATTCAACTAACTGTGATCCAGTACAGAAACCTTTTCTTCCTGCTCCAGGTTGATGACTTTTTCTCATCCACCAGGAAAGCATCAGGAGGAGGATTTTTTTCTCATGTTTTCTTGTCAGAACAGCAGTCATTGTAGTGAGGTGACAGCCATTTTCTCACTGTGACAAGCATCACAGACAACAATGTAATGAGACGTGAAGGGGGCGCAGGAATGTGTGCTACAAATGTTTGTAATACCAACAGCATCAACCACAGTCAGGTTGTATTTTTATTTGTCTTGCTTTTTTGTGTGGATTTTTTTCTGGACGAGAGGGATTAAGTCCCAAGATGATTTCAGACGCAGAGCTAAGTAGGAAAGAGGAAATGCATAATGATACAGGGTAGATTGCTTTGTTGTAAATTCCTCAGATACTGTGTGAGCAAAGGCATCGTGGTAACTGCTGTTCTGTTTGTTTATTTTTGACAAAATGTATATTAAAAATGTAACAATAAACTAAATAGATGCAACTAAGGGGTAAAAACCAAAGTTGGTATATTGGGCAGTGCCAGAAAAACACACAAGCCTGGAAAGTGAAGCCGTAAAGTTTTGAAAAAGCAAATTCTACTTTATATTTCATAAATATGATTTAATATTTCTTTTAATCCAGACGTCTATTCAATGTCCATGTAAACTTTTATTTTTTTATTTCATAAAATAAATTACCCATAGAAGCCACTATATTTTATTATCAATTAAGCTTAATGTCCAATGCGTTGTCAAATGCAGTTCAGATGTATAAGAATTGAATGGTTACTCATATTAATGTATGTTGGCTTGTTCAATAATCCACCCTCCCCCAACATAACAAACAGCGCTCTTCATCTCATTCAGTTGCAGTGGAACAAGATATCACTGAAAATATAACTTTATAAAACACATTGTCACATTAGGTTAACATTTCTTTTAAATATGCTTTTTTTTTCTTTTTTCTTTTTGGCTTCTCCATGTCTGGCGGTCACCACAGTCGATGATCTGCACACATGATTTGGTAGATACAAGCACAAGTACACTGTATTATATATGAGGTGCTTTAAGATGTCAGCACTTTTCTGTAATCAACTTATAGTACAAACTACAAATGCAAAGCAGAGCCAATGTGTTGCTGCATGTTAATACACTTTGATATCCACCTCGTATTTCAGATGTTAATATGCCCCACAGATGCAATCAGGGAAGAGCATTGGCCAAATTATTCTCCAGCAGCAGTCAAAAAGGCCCTTTTCAAAGAAAATCTATGTCTACAAGGAGTTTGGTTGGGATGGCCCGCTGGCAAAGTGAAGGGGAAGTCCAGAAAAATCAAAGATTCACATCAATTTGAGTTTCACTGCTCTTCAAGTATTGATCAGCAGGACCTTGGCTGGTGCTAATGCTCACAGACTATGGAAAAGTCACAAAAGGAAGCAAGCCAAGGCTGTATCTATGCCTTTAGGGGCAAATGAATCCAATGTCCAGACACAAACTAAATTTATATCACTTGTACAAGAACACAAACACTACATAATGCAGCAATACAACTTACAGTAACAGTCATGCTAATGTGGAACTGTCAAAACCAAGATCCAGTGGCTTTGAGATATGTTAATGTGTTCCATATTCTGTGGGTAACATTCCCTGCGAACTCTCTGTACGGTAGGTAAGAAGTAAGCCTGTATGTTGTTTTCTCGATGTTGCCACCTAATACAAGAAGTGAGGACCCAAGAGGCTATACTCCCACTTGATTCCGAGACATTTTTGGCTACCTAACCAGACAGGTGAATGAAAGTCGCATATAAAAGATGTGTCGTGGATGGAGTGACAGAAGGGAGGAGTGAAGTTGATGGTTATCAATTCCCTGCGGATACACTGGGAAGTTCAAGAACAACACTTCTAATTCCTCTTAATTCCCAGTTTTGTTTGGTGTATGATACCAAACAATGCAACAATTTTACTTGGATTGAGTAAATTCAGTACCATAACCTCTTATGACTAAGATTACAAATTATACAATGTTAGTCTTATATCCTCAGTGACCTTTCTTTGTTTGGTTGTTTTTTAGTTTTTTAAATAATTTCTATTGCAGGAGCTGAGAATAAGAATTCCAAAGGATGAAGGAATGTGATAAAGAACTGTGGATTGAGATCTTTGAACTGTTGAGGGCAGCATTGAAGCTTTCAGTGTACAGCCTACCAGAAATTATTATTGGAGGAAGAGGAAAGTAAATTGGGAACCTTACTGAAGATTTGAAGTGTTACAATGAGTTGTTTACTTGCTGTGTGTGTTTGTTTTACTCATTGAGCTACACCCTTATGGGTGTAAACAGATTAAAGTTCTTTATAAATGACTATAACCTAAGAAAAAAGCGTGTCTGATTTTGCTGGGAGTGTTTAAATCTGTAGCCTCTCTTTTAACATGGTGATATGTATAGTTCTGTTGGTTGAACAGACAGCGTCTGTTGTTGGACAATGAGTTGATTAGTCAGTACCTCCAAGTCTGATGTTCAGTTGCACAATCCCAAGATAAACACAGGCAAACCTCTGGTCACAAGTTTTACTGCATATGTCATAGTGTAGTTTCACTCAGTGCAGTGGCTGAAAATTTAAGGTTGAAGATGCAAAGCAGCTAATGAGTTTGAAATGTGTCTCTCTTACTGTAGAAAAAAGCTGATCAATTTGGGCAAATTAGAACTGATGCTCCATCCAAAAGAAATTGATGGTAACCAACCAAGAAGTAGTAGAAGTAGTTAGCAGCAGATCTTTAGTTCAATGTGACATCCTTTCCTTGCCACCTCTTCAGTCTGTTGATGGGAATTTCTGTTACCTTTCCAACTCAAAATTCTACTTTGATTGTAGGGAGGTGGAAAAATTGTCTGTATGCTCATTGTTTGTGTTTTTCCTGAAAGGCTTTTTTACTTCTCCCCTGTACCCATTCCTCTTCTCCCATCTCTCCCAGCATCGCTTGTTCTATTCTTTTCTGTTAAGTGCTGACATAAAGTTCCACTGTTTACTGCTTAAGCACTGTCAGGGAAGGCAGGTGCCTTCTTGTGTAAGGAAGATTTCTGCATCTACATCTCTCGCTGTCAGTAATGTTCTCTTTCAGAGCATCTAATGCCTGCTTGCAGTCTTGTGTGGCACCCACCAGCTCCAAAACTCTGTCGGTCTGCTCTTTGCCTAAAAGAGACATAGAGCCTGTCTCAGCTGAGTTGCTCAGTGAGGATTAGATATTTTCATCTTTTATCAGCAAGAATTTCTTTGCCAAGCGCTAACAGTCTCCCAGGGGCTGCCATTTGCTTTAACATATTTTTGTGTTCAGTATGTGTGTGCATGTGTGTGTAACTTAGCGTGTATTTTGAATAATTCTGAAAACATCCATTCCTGCATTTTTGATCAGTACATCAGGAATCTTTTTTGACACCTCTTGATGATAACCTTTCCCTTAAGTGGTTTCATGCTTAAAAGTTTATGGACTTAATATCATGAACTTGTTTAACTTTGGCAGCAACGTACCGTCTACATCAGCAGTACCAATGGACTACGCTTGCACTGACAAACCAGGACAAGGTCTGCCTTGGAGATAATCTAATTCACATAGTGATCGCTGGGAGGGCATAAGGAAAAGTAGAAACACAAGGTGGTACATCACTAATCTCTAAGTACAACAGGCACAGTTTCTAACAAAGAAACATGGATTGTGCAGCGAACAAAATTGTAAGCAATATAATTTGTCCAAAAGTGTAGTAAACAAAGGCAACTGGACTTAGTTGAATTTCTTGAAGACGTTTCGCCTCGAAACGTCTTCAAGGCGAGACATCTTCAAGAAATTCAACTAAGTCCAGTTGCCTTTGTTTACTACACTTTTGGATACCATGACCTCGATGACTGAGAATCTTCACAGACAAATATAGTTTGTCATTCAAAGCAATCCAGTGATGACAGAAGAGCTACATTGGTTAGTTAATAACTATCAACATGATTTGGCGACAAAATACAGAGATAGATTTAGATACATACTGTTATTTGCCTTTGTCATGTGCTATGCATGACGGTGAATCAATTTTTTTTCTTTTTTGTGGGTTATACAGTAGATTAATGCAGTAAGTATTAATAAGCCCAGCTTATGCGTGTTCACTACTGCTGTGTAATAAGGATGGGTTAAATGCAGAGGTCAAATTCACTATCACTAATTGGTGTGTGTGCAAACATTACTAATTCTAATTGTGTTCCCTTCTGGCTTGTCTGTTCCTCACCATATGCCAGTGTTGATTCTGTCGCCTCCTGATCCATGTTTCATAGCTACTGTAAATCCAGTTGCTGAATATTAGTACTGAATGAACCCCAGCAGCATAGTTACTTTGAACATTTAAAGGACTGATGACCTCTTAGCTATTGTTAGTCATGTGTTTTTCTGCAATACAAGTTACAGTCTTCAGATGTAAAAAAAAAAAAAAAAGTTTGTTGTATAATTTACATTTGACCCAGTGTAGTCAGAGAGGATAAGAGGAAGAAAGGATTTGTTGAATGTTGTCAGATTATTATTTTTTTGCTTACTACTTACTTATTATTACTTCAGTTAAAATTTGGCTGTAGACAAAGCCATGCTTGTAGTTTTAACTAATTCCGTTGCTAATTTTGCAGCACTATCATATCATATCATGTATGATCAAGGGTATGTCATTGTATAAGTGCTTGAGGCCTATCTTCTTATGAATGTCCATCAGGGGTGCCTCCATTGGTTGCAAAATGAGTCAGTTTGTATTATTTAATGAAAACAAATGACCCCCACTATATATTTTCCTGATGATGTTATTTTTAATTGCTGCTGTAGTTTTTGGTCCTTTTACACAATATGATTTCTGGTAGTGAATGAGTAGCACATTCAGAATCAGTAGATGACAAAGCAGGGTATATACTTTAGGGCATAGCTATGATGTGAATGATAGCAGATGTCTTGCTGTGACCTGACTGTCCTTAAAATTTTCGCTTTGATTTCAGAAATTTAAGACAAAACTGGCCAAAATGAAAAACGTGAAGCTACAAAGTAAAACCTGTCAGTGGGGGATGTTACAGTGGTCAAATGCAGCTTTTTTTAAATTATTAGTCACAGAATTTTGAACATTAATATTTGCTTAAAGCAGAATATATTATTTCTTATATCACAGTTTAAAATAACCTAAGCTTTATTTGTTTGTCATATTTACTCCAGCTTCTCCCTCGGTTCTATTTTTTGTCCCATTTTCTATTTTATCTCCTACATAGATATTCTTTTTTTTCTTAACTGTCTTTTCATCTTTTCCTGCTATCTATCTTTATTCCTCTGCCTGATGTGTATGTATCATGTCACACTGAATTGGTCATTATCTTTTTTTTGTTTTTTGTTCCTGGGGCAATCACGTCTGTTTCTCTCTCTCTCTCTCTTTCTCTCTCTCTTTCTCTCTCTGTGAGTGTGTGTGTGTACTTGTATTTTTTGCCTCTTTGTGTCCTTTTCTGGTATAAGAACTGACCCCGGGCTTTGTGTTGCTACTGTGGTCAAACAGTAGAAAAATGAATGAGAGAATGAGAGAGACAGATGAGCCGAGGCATGAAAAGACAGCTGGATGAAAACATGGGTGTGACAGTAAAGATTAATTGTAGGCCGTTGTCTTATTTGGTTTTGCTGCTGTTTTCTTAGGTCAAAGACATAAATATGGCAGTGAAACTGTGTAGGCAGTGCTGCCTATACTAATGTTGAGGGCTGTAATGTAGATCACCCTTGAGTGTAAAATGTGACTTAACAACAATATAGTTTGGGTTGATGCATACACAAAATTGTCCTGATTGCTCGATTTGAACAGAGAGCCATTGGTAATCTTATCAGTAACACCTGTGCTATTGGCAGTTTTGATTCATGAGAGCAGGTTGGAATGTCGTAATGTCTGCTTCAGCTGCAGTTCATATTATTTTTTAACATTTAAATTGCACAAAAGGCAACTATATGAATACACCTCTGACATAAATCAAGTGCTTTTTCAGGAAGTTTTAATGCATTTCTGTTTTAAATGTATAAATGCTTCCATCAGTCACACATCTGTATAAGTGGGTAAATTTCAGCACCAAGGACAGCTCATCCTTGTTTGTGCTTGTGAAAGCTCCAGATAAATCCCTTTTTCTGTTTCAGTCTGGGGAAACCTGACCAGGCTCCATTTAGACAATTGACAATTCAAATAAACAATTCAATGCAATTTAAGAGCTCATTTCAATAATTTTGAACTCTCTCATACTTGTGTAGCTCTAACCCTTTTAAACAACAAGTTATTTTCTTATTTATTATTACTGTGTAAGTTTGTAGCAATTTTTAATAAAAGAAGGGCAATCTATTAATACCGGAGTCCTCTGAAATCTGTCATTTATTATCAATTTATTTCAGCCAATATCTCACTGACTTAAGTCACTTGTTTTGAAGAACAGGGATAATGAAAAGAAAAGAATACAAAGATAATCCTGTCAATGTGTTGACTCTAACTGGGTGTGTGTCCTTCCTGTTCTTTTTGATGTAGCTGATGTAGCTTGATGTAGCTGCTAAATTTAACATAAATATTCTGCAAGCCCATATGAATCAACACTATAAAGGCAACTTTGATTTTCAATGCTCCTTGTATACACATGCACATAACACCACAGACACAAGCACAGCAGCTAGTCATCTTCTGATTTTGCTCGACTTGTAAATCTCTTCATGTGATAGTCCAACAGAGAAATCAAAGGTTTTGATTGGAGTTTTGAATAAGTCATAACAAATCCTTCTCCCAGTGTCTCAGATGAGCCTCTAATTAAAGCTGTAGCTCTCCTCTCCTCTCCTCTCCTCTCCTCTCCTCTCCTCTCCTCTCCTCTCCTCTCCTCTCTAAAAAACAATACCATAGCATAAGAATATAAAACAAAACATAATTTGTTGCCCTCTCAGTTTTTTGATGACTGGGTAATTTCCCTGCCTTTCAATGAAAGCTCTCCTCTGGCCTGATATTGTTGGGCATTTACTGTGAAGGATCTACAGTAGTTTCATAAAGCATGCATCCTACCTACCCCATGCAAGCATCCTGGTACACAGTGTTACCCCTGAGGGGATATGTTGGCATTATTGGGTGATTTTGCTCACTGTATCACTTTTGATTAATGAAGCTGCAGCCTCAGTGAATTGATTAGATGAGGAGCTGAAGGCAACATGCTCTTATTGCTGTTTGGGCAAACACTAACTTCCATCATGTCATTGTAGTGACTAGTTCTATTTGTGTTGGAAGCAAAGCGTTTCACCACCAGTTCCACTTTTTTTCTTCTTTTGCTTGAAAACACCATTTGATTTGGTCTGTTTTTAGTGTGTCTGCATGCCTTCATTTCTTTGACTCCCACTTTGTTGTGTTTGACATTCTACATTCATGCCCAGGAAATCTCTAGTTCAAAATGCACTGTATTTGAAAGCATCACACAGTCAAGGCTGCACTCCAGCGTGAGAATTGGATTGTGAGTTTATTGCTGTTTAGTGATTTTTCATTTCAGATTTAGCTCTGGAGTCACATCAATTCATCAGTGGGTTGAACTCTGGCTCCTAATGATGTGCCGAAGTTTTGCTGTCAGATAATCTATTCTTTTCCATTTTGAAGTTGCTATTCAGAGACTTTAATTTTGATTTCACCATAATCTTTTTTTATTGGTTCAATGACCAGTGTAATGCAGCATATTAAAACTCTTAAAAGGTTATTATAGTGCTGTAAAACTGAATCGGTGTAAGCTGTTTAGGTACTTTGATGTGAGTAGATTTTCTGCAGAAACCGAGTGCCATCAAAGGTGCACCACATAACAATATTCTGTACCAAAAAACAAAACAATTTGGAACAAAGGGTGCACAGTTCATATTTATTCCTCCACAGTAACTCATCAACCCACGCATATTATATCAGGCTTGTTATCCTGTCTCACATGGAGAATACACGGGGTAATAATTCAAATTTTAGCCTTCAAAAATAACTGGATCATACAGAAATACAGTGTGTTACTTTCTGTTAGCACCGGATACGAGCATACATATTATAATTGGATGTGATCAAGAAGCTGGAAAACTTATGAGTAAGAGATGACTTTGTAACATCTAAATCTAGTTTAATATTTTTTAATATGGTTTTTTTTAATTTTCTTTAAGTGAAGTAAGTGAATGAAAAGCATTAAGTGTTGAAATCTGTATTTACAATAATCCATCCATCCAATCCAATGTATTTATATTACTTTCTTAACCTTTGAATGTCCCAGTGGGAGCTGGAGACAATCCCAGCAGTATGTCTTTGGACTCAGCTAAGAATCTGGAGTACCTGGTGAAAAAAACCACACAGACATGGGAAGAATTGCAAACTACACACAAAAGTGACCCAATTGAGCTTCCACCAAGAACCCTTCTTTTCTGTGATGTGACAGTGCTAATCCCTGCACCACTGTAGTATTTACTATTATCAGTAAAGAGAATTAGGGTTAGACAAAACCGATTTTCTCTAAAGAAAATAAGCCCCAACAGGAAGTGAGAGGAAGAGAAAAATAAGCAGTGCTCAAATATTTTATAAATACAGTACATACATAGACATACCATATACAATAATGTTTAAAGGACATTGTTGACCATACTAAATTGAAATGATTTCATATTTTATAAAAAATAAGCATTGTTTTTTTTATTACTTTATGCATATTTGATATAACACATAACTTCTTACAAACAGATTCCTCTTCAATCCAGCTGATGCTCACTCTGCTAAAGGACAAAGGTGGAGAAGTGAGGGGAATCTGTTAGCAGAAATGCAATGTAATTTTCATGATTATATTTTTCATCAATGTATCATAACTTGATGCTAGAACAGAGCCCCATGACCAAACTGAATCCTACACGATGGTCATTTTGTCTGCTTTACAGATGATGAAGTGCTTGATCTAATTTAATGACTTGGAAAAGAAATGCATTACAAAAAGTCAGATATGTTATGTGAATTCTGTAATGATTCATTAATATTCAAAAACTTATATGTGTGTACTGTCTGGGTGAAACCTGTGCTATTCATAATAATGAGAAGTATTGCAGCTGCTGCATTGTGTGTTTTTAAAAAGATAAAAGAATGATGGTATAAAGCAGAGTAGGGTAAAGAAAAAACCCTAACCCTAACCCTTAACAGGTACGGGTGTAGGGTGTCATTTACATGGATGCAAAATGTAATATTCTGATTGTGGTTTATGTACACATCCATCAAGCATTCGGAATGGACTATTTTGACATGTGCAAGGTTGTCTAATTCATTGGAAGTAGAAGCTTTACTTCCACCTCTGCAGTCGTCAAATGCTGCATGCATCTGGTCGTCCTCTCGCTGTCCACTGTCCATCTCATTGTCCTTCTCTTTTTGTGACTCTGTGGCATGCACCCATCCACCCACCCACACACGCACACACACACGTCCACACACAATTAAAAATAAATTAGAAATGCAGCTCCATCACCTATTTCTGTGTGTGTCTGGGCTGGCAGACAGTGCAGTTCACTGATAAGCAGGGTAGAGCATATTAGCTCTTTGGCCTGCAGCCATATCACTGGTGAGTTTCTGTCTCTGGTCAGAAACCACATCCTCAGTTATCAGAGAACCGGAGGGACATACGATGGTTTCCAACACATGACTTCTGTCATTGCTTTATTCATTAACCTCAACCTCCGTGGCCACAAACCTCATCTCCTGTAAATTTCTCCCTTTTCATTTTGTCCTTTCTCTTTGTGCTTGTTTGCCTTCAGCAAGCTGCAATCTGGACCAATTCTCTGTTATCTAGAGAAGGGGAAGCGACATTCATTGCTTTATCTACATTTTGACAAGAGGACCCTTGGGAGAACAGCTTATACTTCTCTCCTCTCCTCTCCTCTCCTCTCCTCTCCTCTCCTCTCCTCTCCTCTCCTCTCCTCTCCTCTCCTCTCCTCTCCTCTCCTCTCCTCTCCTCTCCTCTCCTCTCCTCTCCTCTCCTCTCCTCTCCTCTCCTCTCCTCTCCTCTCCTCTCCTCTCCTCTCCTCTCCTCTCCTCTCCTCTCCTCTCCTCTCCTCTCCTCTCCTCTCCTCTCCTCTCCTCTCCTCTCCTCTCCTCTCCTCTCCTCTCCTCTCCTCTCCTCTCCTCTCCTCTCCTCTCCTCTCCTCTCCTCTCCTCTCCTCTCCTCTCCTCTCCTCTCCTCTCCTTCTGTTGAAATCCAGACTCAAAGTAGAACATGTCTACTATAAAACTATGGACAAGTTAGAGGACTTCATAAATGTGGGGGCTGTGGGGGGTGGGGTGTGTTCTGTGGAAATGGCAAGTTATGATTTAAGAATTGGATACAGGTTTCGTTTTTTTGTGCTTTTCTTGCTCCCGTCCGATTTTTTTTCATTTTACTGCCTTTTTGTTTTGATCTAACTTTGCATTAATTTCTGTATTCCCTTGAAGTGGTCCAATAAAGGGACTTTGAAAACCAAACCAAACTTCTCTTCTCTTCTCTTCTCTTCTCTTCTCTTCTCTTCTCTTCTCTTCTCTTCTCTTCTCTTCTCTTCTCTTCTCACTTACTGTTGTTTCAGAGAACTGGGGATAACTCCCTAAAGGAGACATAGAATGGTCTTTTTGAACCAAAAATCGAGATTACTTGTGTCTACTTAGATAAATTAAATAATATGTATAGTCAAAACCTCATAGTTTCTTTAGATTAAGCCACTTTATTGCTGCACTCTGCCAGCCTCTGAACAGGCACTCTGTTTCGGAGCTAATGCCCTCCCCCAGAACACTGAGTCTCTTGTGATTGGCCAGCTACCCAGCGCATTCCCACTCACTTGTGATTGGCCAGCCACCAGCGGAATGACCCCCCGTAGCTGAGTGCCACACTTCCTCACAGTTGGCATAGTTTGACTGCCTACCTGGTTTAATTTACCCTAATGTGAAAAATACAAAACAATATTATGGATAGTGTAAAACAATTTTGGTATAAGCTGTTCCCTATTCATAAGTAACACACACCGACCTCTGCCTTCTGCATTTAGTAATTAGCATAGGAATGCTCATTCTAACGCCAAGCCAAAACACACTAACCTACACATAAACACAAACTGAGACAGAGAACACACGCTGCCTTTCAAATGCGTCTGCAATTAGCCATCGTTAGCTATTGCTATACGTGACTAGAAGCATTCAATTAGGACTTCATTTAGAAATACTTACATTGCCTCCAGGAAAACCATTCCAGATTGTTGGAACTGCCCCCTCTTTTAGATGAAGTTTTGAGCTGAGTCCTGCTTTGTATTGGTAACAATTCACTTCATAGTGACTGCCACAGACAAACAGCATTTCAGGAAGCTTAGCAGGGATATTACTATCAAAAATAAAAGATATCCACTTTGCTCTTTTTTCCTCATTAGAAGGGAGTCTATGAAGTGTCTCGTGTTGTTTTTGACAACCAACAACAGAGCAACAATAAACTAAACCTTTCTTTTGAGACATGTTGCTCTCAACAGATACAATAGTTGTAATGGTGGAAGTGATTCAGCTTCTTCTTCAGGTTGAATGTCCACGCCCGTGACCGGGAGTAGCTGTTGGGGGGTGGGGGGGTTCGTTGCACGGCAAATGTGCTAGTTGCGTAACTAAACTTGACTTTTCAAAACCGCTTGCTTGAGCACTAGGGCTGTCAAAATTGCTCAAAAATGACATTCGAATGAATATTCACTCTAAATAAAACACAGACATTCAAACATTTTGTCAATTACATCAATAACAGGACAAATTAATACAAAGAGACATAACTACTTGTATAGGTGGTTTATTAAAACATATTTGACAATTTGTTACTTACACAAAACAAGTCAATCAAATAATGGCCAAGACCGCTCACTCACACCCTCACGCTCTCTGCACATACAGGTTTTTAACCAACATGGAACGCTTGTTAAATAAAATGAGGCACACAATTCCGTGAACAACTTTTACCCTGAGGTTCATAAAAAATAAAGTGCTATTAAAAACGAAAAAGGCTATTTACATTCTTGGTGCTTGTATAAAAAAGGAAAAATAAAACTGACTGCACTTTAATGCACTGTCACCGTCAGGTCTCATAGGCCTGAAGGCCTACAGGTTATTTGCTAAAAACACAAGATAGTCCACATTTGAAGGGGCTAGTGCTGATCTCTTTTTATTTACTATATTCCCAAAGCAGACAGCTGCGTCGGGCGTGTTTTTCCACATTCGAATATTAATTTTTACCTTTGAACTATTCGAATATATATTCGAATTTAGAATATTCGTTGCAGGCCTTATTGAGCACAGATAAACAGAGAAGCCCTTTTTTCTCAAAAGTGGCTGAAGTGTTTATTGTGACACTTTAGTGATGTTTAGATGAGGGAGGTTAGATGAGGGAGGTTAGATGAGGGACCAAAAAACATTAGAAATTTGATTTTCCAGTGAATGTCCCCTTTAAGTTTGTTTGGTCTTACTTAGCACAGCTGTTATGCTTCTGCCTCCCCTCTGCCCATTGTGATGTAAAACGCATCACTGTGTCACTTCAGACACGGCAAAAAAAAAACCACTGCTATATTGAGGAACACAGAGAGAGTCGTGGCACTGATCGGCAAAAATCAACACTGTGTGAACTCATTTGACAATGCTTTAAATGTAATGGACATTCTTTATTTTGAAAGGTTACATACCACAGCTTAAAAATTCTCCACATAGCATCACCATAGCAACACTCAAATGTTTCACCTTCCACCAATGTTTTTGCATGTTTGATTTTTTTCTGTCACATTATTTCATGAATAAGAATTTACAAACTTATTGGGGATCAAATATTCATCACCTACCTGAAACTGAAAACTAAGCAGCAACATGTTAATGTTTGACTGCTTTTTGCACAACATGTTAAGCATCCTATAGCATCTCTACTGTGATAAACAAATAAGAAATCAGACAGAAAATCCCTCCCATATTCATGTCAGGCTGTATGAATTTTGTTCAAGTGATTACTCTGTTCAAGTGATTTCCTGACCTTTACAATGACATGCATCACCAAAACGTGAGCTTTGATGAATCCTTGGACTGCAATGTTGGGGATACATATGAAATAATGTAGACAAACTGTCAACAAACTTTAAATATTTAAATAATTTACAAATATGGATTGGTCATTAAACACAGTGGTGGACTCTATATAAAGCCCTTGTGGTGGCAACTCTCATGAGAATGAGAAAAGCTGAAATGAACCGCAAGATGATCATAAATTAGCTTTGGGAAATCGGACCCTGACACTCATTTACATTTAGTTTTAAAACAAATAGGATCTACAGTATATCCCCACCTTTGTATGAGTATAAGCAAACTGGATCAAAACAAGCACCGTTCAAAATGGGGATGAAATCCTTTTTTGTAATACGAATGGTGAAGTGATTATTCTTTACAGCAGGCTCACCGAGGCAATTCACATTCAGTGTTTTACACACACCTCACATTCATCTGGGAGAAAGAAAGAGACAAGCATTGTTTATTTATTATCGATCAAGGTAAAATACTGCTGGTGCTGTGAATTCAGAGCAGGACAGATGTGGCTAAAGTGAACAATGTTTTTTTTGTTTTGTTTTTGTCTTTCTGCAGGGAGAGCTTTTAATGATCATCGAAATTCAATGAGACCTAAATTATTTTGGTCAAATTAATATTTGTCAGTTATTACTCAGTTTATCTCATCTTATATCTCTCTCTCTACCAATCTGTGAGAATTGCATATACACATTGTTCCATCACATCAGCACATATAAATTGGCTGTGCCTTTTTAATGGTCACAGGAGGTTAAAAAAAAGATGTTCACTTGCAGCAACTGTTTGCAGTGGTGCATGTCTCTTAACAATATTATATTTACTGGTTGTAGTAAATATAATATTGGTTGTAGAAAATACTGCACTTGAACTGCAGTATTGGTTATATTTTAATGCAGTCTTTCTTCCTTTCTTTTTTTTACCGACTGAGACTTCCTGCTTCCTCTGACATGGTGTGAAATGAGATCACAGCTGTTGTGTCTGCAAGCTGATCGCTTGCACATGTTGAGGAGGAATTAGTTTTTGAAATATTCACTCTTTGATCAATGATGATGTGGACCACTCTGAACACATTCCTGCTGTGTTGATGCTGAGACAATATATGCAGTCGACACCAAACTGCATCTTCAGTGTTGTGTATCACTGGTATCTAACCCACTTGCTCCTATGATGGAAGATGCTGAAGTTGAGTTTACAAAATGTACTCCTTCATGTTACAGTGGCAAAGTACCCTGTGTTCACTGTGTGTAGAGTAGTATTTTACAGTGTTCATGATCAACCTCATGGCATTAGTTTGGATTTCTTTCCCAGTTCCTGGTTTGCTCAGGATAATAATAATAATAATAATAATACATTTTATATAGAGGTGCCTTTCTTCTCAAGGACATTGTACAGGGATACATAAGACACTTTTAAAAGCAGCAACAAAACATAAAGAATAAAAACCACAGAAGGAGGCAGAGCAATTGACATCAGGTGGAATAAGCAATTTTAAAGAGATGCGTTTTTCAGTTGTGATTTGAAATGGGGGAATGAGTCGATGTTTCTGAGTTGGGGTGGTAAAGAATTCCAGAGATGGGGAGCAGAGTGGCTCAATGCTCTGCTCCTCGTGGATACGGATAAGAAATCTACTTGATGTATTTAAACCAAACAGGGCTACACACAAAAAATATCATTTCCTTACAGAGGTACACTAACTAGTGCGCATATTTCATTTTAAACTTTTGGATTTCTGATTTTCCCAGGCCACACAAAAAAGTACATTTTACTTTCTACTCTCAACTTGGGAACCCTATTGTAGAATACTACAGCATATTGCAGTTTGGTCCTGTGCACAATAGTACCTCTGCTATTATATACAGTATATACTATATAATGATGTTCACAACTAACTGGTGTTGACTGAAATGTCATCAACTATGAGATGGGATTTCACTGAATTCCAGAGATATTTATGGTCCCAAGATGGTAAATCATACCGACTTTTGTAACCAACAGAAAGTGTCTCTTTTGTAAGCATGAGATTAACTTTTTGTACATTTCAATGAATTACCTTGAAAGTAGGTAGAGATATAGGATGAAATATAATCATTATGCTCTCCTCATATAGCATCACCATCAGAAATACAGCAGTTTTTATATGAGCATGCTTAAGTGCAGGCTTAGCTAGACAGAGTCTTTCTTTATTTCTGAGCCAGTAAATGTCACTACTACTGATGTCTACTGATGAAGGTACAAACCAAATATTATGACACTAGAATAAAAATGTGAGTAAAGTGAAGTACTGAGACAGCACTGTACAGAACTATACACCTTTCACCATTCTCCTCCAAAAGCATAAACAGACTTGCCTGTTTGGTTGTACTTTGTTTTTTCTTCACTTGCAGGGGCAGTTAATTGTGAGCAGGCTTATTTGCAGCTCCTGGAACCAGTGCAACAAATCTTTCAAAAGCTGTCACCTCCATCCTCTTCCCAGGCATTGTTTGATTCCATTGTCATTTTATTCATTACCCATTTCCATCTCTCATTAACATCACTGATTTTTACAGACATCCATTTACCAAGTTTTATGCTTTTGCAGGAGCGTTTTTGACATGTCTCCCTATATTTACCATGGCCTCTTGGGAGATCAAATCATTTTATTGTCTCCATCACTGCTGCTGAGTAACTTTGAATAGCTCAGTGCTGAATCGCATCATTTGGGTTCAGCTACTTAAAGGGAACATCCAGCCTCAGTGGACTCATTAATCACAGAAGTCCTTATAATCTTGAAGGGTTGAATCTTAAATCGTAGTAAATCTTAAAGTGATACAATGTAGGATTTCAACTTTAAAATATTGTCAACTTTCACAGATTATTTTCTTTCAACTCATAACAGGATGATGACTGTTGCTGATGTATAATTATCTTCACATTTTTGTGAAGGTGGCCTATTTATTTGTACAGATTTTCAATAGATAAACAACATTGTGTGTGCATATATGATAGTGTGCAAGTGTCTCTGTAAACAGTACATACAGTATATAATCCTTCAAGTGCAGATAGGAGCAGGGCAACCAATTTTAAAAAAAATTCCATCCATCCATTGTCTACTGCTTTATCCTCCACACATAAGGACCAACACCAACAGTTTGTTGAAATTTATTATGGGTCATTATGAATATGTTGAATTTTTATTTTATTATTATATTTTTTTAAGCGAGTTAAACCAATTGACAGCTTGCTAAAGTATGAAACTAACTTTTGGTCACATAATTTCAGATCACATACATGTAAAGTGACGGACATAAAAAGGACAAAGCTGGTGTTGCTGTGAGATTTATGCACAGTAATAGGCCATGAGGACATTTTTTTTTCAAGCATATCAGTGTGATTGCGACATTTTGATTGGTCTGCATAACTTTAAAGGTCTTTTTTAGGGTTCAAATTTGGCTTTAGAGTTAGGACCAGAATTGGGTTTAGGTTAAGGTTTATTGTTAGGCATATTGTTATTGTTAGTTGTGATGGTTAAGGTTGGGGAATGCATCATCTCTACAAGTGTTCTCACTTGGAATATTGTACAAGAATGTGTGTGTGTGTGTGCGTGTGTGTGTGTTTGTGTCTGTTTGTCATACAGTGTTCAACCCTCAAATGAGTTGCCAAATGAATTTTTTGCATCAAAACTGTATTCAGACAGAGAGGTTTAGCTTCTTTTATATGTACAACATCACCTTCCCCTCTTTTACTCCCCTTATTTCATCTTCACGTCCTTTTGTCTCTCTCCCCTGTTCACATCAGTTATTTAAATTGAGCACAGGCAAGTTATTAATTTTTTTGTACTTGTATAAAATTGTCTACATGATTCCACCATATCTATTGTGTCTATCAAGTGCAGATAGAGCTGGAGCCTTTTCCGTAGCAATGTTTGAGAGGTAACTTGTGCAGACACATTGAAATATTTTGCTGTATCAGTGGTTAATTAAGTAGCCATGTTATATTTGGTGAGATAATATGGTATTGTGTAAAGGTTAAAGTGTAAACTTACTTATGATAGCTTAGAGTTAAATATGTCTGTATTTATAGTACACACTGCTTTTTTTTTGTTTGTTTTTTTTTACTAGGTGTCTCAATGCCTTTTTTAATTCCTTCATTCTCAGTTTTGGTAGTCAGAGCTTTTTCCTGACTAAGTGGTTTTGCCGTTTTACTCCAGTGGCTGAAGTTTTAGTATATCAGCTAAATGATTACACTTTCCACACTTGGAAAGCTGGTGAAGATTTATGAGCTAATGATTATTATCTACAATTACTGCTAAATGGCAGGAAAAGGTATGAAGGAACTGTTATTTATTGTGCCTGCACCTCCCTTTTTATTTATTTATTTTTTTATTATTATTTTTTTTTCTTTTTCTCTGATATAATGAGCTTGACTCTTGTGACAGTAATCAACAAGACTGTAGAACCACTTTATATGCAGAGACAGCTGTCACCATAACAAATCCAGAGATCTGAAGCTAAGACATCTCTGTAACCCCCGGTGGCTGTCTCTGGTCATAAACCCTAACCCCTTCATATTGACGGTACATTGCCGTCAATATTATTATTTTTTTTATTTAAAGATAAGACCAACTTGTGATTTGAGCAGGTGTTTTTGGTAGGAGCTTGAAACATGTTGTAAACCCACTCTTTGACACTTTTGGTCAGTAAATATAGAGAACTCATCCATTTATCGTTTTATTATCTCAATGCTTTATTTATGTATGCAGTAGGACTACCATTAGATAATTAAACCTTTATAAATGTTCCATTGGCAACTGCATAGGAAACACAATCCCAAACCTTTTACTCAAATGGGTTTTTAAAGTAATTTGTTTTCATTTGCAAAGAATTTAGTGAGATGTTAGTCAGAAACAGTCAGACTTTAGTATCTAGATAATGTACTTCCCACTTTCATTGAAGGTTAAGTAACTCTAACTGAGTCTGATGGGATTGAAATGAGATTGAGAGAATATGTAGGTAATATGAAGGTTGGAATAGGAATAATTGTTTATGATAATTATTTGGTCACACAATTTTGTATAAGTGCAGGAGTTGATGTAGAAAAATAGGACTGCATATGTCTGTTTCTCCTGGTACATTTCCATTACATTTCTGCTCAGTCGAGCCTGACATTGAGGTCACAGTAACTTTCTCCTTACTTCCCTGGCTGTGACTCTTTGTCAATCATTCTGTTTGCAGCTTCCCCTTCTCTTGAACAGTGTGCGACAGAGTTAGACAGGAGAAAGAAACTGGGTCAGAATGTCTGACCCCTTGGACTCTTTTGTTAGGTACAGTTTTCATGAAATTTGGGACAAACAACTAAAAACACAGAATAGAAAGAAATGAGAAATTAAGTTGAATCTGAGGAAGACCCACACAAAAGTATTATTTGCACCTTTCTTTTCAAATGTGAAAGTGGTTTTGGTTGTGTGCGAGTGTACCTTTTGTAAATCAGCTGTCACTGTGTGACTAATTATCCCATATTATAATAAATGGACATTTACATACTGTAGATGCCTTTTGTACTTATACATTGCAGTTACAGTGAATGGCTTCAGGAAATCAGACCCTCGACTCACACTCTTTAAACCTTTAATACTGGAGTATCCTTTTACAATGTGTGTACACGTGATTTTTCTTCTATTTCCCATTTTATTTTATATATTTTTTTTTATCATATATTATATATATATATACATATATATTTGTGTATAGTTTCATTGATCTGATAACCATTTGAACCTTTGACAAATCTGCTTGGAAACCAACTGTGGATATTTAGTTTTAAACCTAAGCAAAATTAATTAATGTTAAAATATTTCATATATTAATTGACAATGTTTAGTTCTATTCAAATGCTCTCTTAGATTTAATTTAGTTTTGCCAGTTGCTGTATATTGGGCTGTAGGGAAATTGCAAGGGTTCATGATGTACTGACAAAGCGGGTGTCCTGCATTGAGTTAACATTTTGTTTGAGGTTGGAGGAAGAGACTGTTGTGTTTACACTCTAAAAGAGTCAACAAGTCCACTCTCCCACTTGACATCTTTGACTCTCTCTCAATATTTGATGAAGATCAACATCACAGACCATAAGCACGCTCTTCTGAGAAATGTTCATACAACAGCACAAAAAGGAGAGTTAAATGCTTCTTTGCTTGTTTGCTGTTAACATTTTTATTAAATTAAATGTTGATCGACCTTTTTTGGTAAATTGCAAAATATCTTCATCAGTCACAGTGTATTGATTTTTTCCAGCAAGGGTTACTTTGCTGTTTAAGGTCCTTTGATCAGTACTGCCCAAAGTTGCAAACAGGTTAGACTTCTGGTAAGAAAAAGTTTATATATATATATATATATATTAGTATACTGTACATTAGACCTTTTCTTATAACATATGCACAAGCATTAACTGTGCTTCATGTCCAGTATTTTTTTTTTTTTTTTTTTTTTTTTTTTTAGTATTTTTACCTCATCTAGCAACTAAATATTGTGTCTGCATTGTGTTTGTGTGTGATTTCTGTAGCTATTCTTCAACCACTGCTCACTATGGCAACAGTCCTCGGTGTTAATTACGAGTACATAATAGCGCCACTGTTATTGACCTCCCATGCACTCTTTCTCACACCTTTAATGAGGTGGTTGCTAGATTGCTATGCAACACCTCAATGATTGCAGTGACTGTCATTTATATAATTGTCTGAAATCTTTCAAAAATAACTATTTATCATGCCACACATACAAAGAAATCAGCACCAGGGATGTCCCTATCAGTTTTCCTTTGGCACCTGATTCAGATCTGTTCATTTTTACTATTGATTATCTCCAGATACTCAGTCCTGATCTCATACTTTTATTTGCCTAGAAAACACTACTGCCCAGTAGATTTTTTTTAATGGTTACTGTCAGTGATATACATAATATTCCTGACTACAGTTATGTGAGAAAGAAGAACAGACTCCTCTGTCATTTGCCTGTACTGCTACTGTGAGTGTGCAGTAACTGCTGGCAGAGAGAGTGAGAGAGGGAGGACAGAGGTATCACCAGCTTTTCTGTCCAAACACTGGCAAATGTCATTGTTATAAACTTGAGTTACGACGATGTTCACCCACTTTGACCCCACTTTGAGTATAATGCACTTGTGTGTATCTTTCAGGTCTTACTTGTGTTATGGGGACCTAAATCTGTTTACAAAAGTAGGTTCCCATAATGTAAATTATTGTATTTTAAGGTGAAGACATATTCTATGGTTAGGATGCGGTTGTGGTTAGGTTAAGCCTAAAGTTAAGGGAAGGGCTAGGCCAGTAGTAGTAATGGTTAAGTGTGTGTGTGCACACTCACTGCAGCACCCAGTGTAGAAAGGACAGGTTGAACCAGAGTGGATCAAAACAAGGCATCATATTAAAATATGATCACTTATAAAATGTATAAAATATCAAATGCAGGTAATCTGATACTCTTAGGGCAGTTTTACACTAGATGCATGTGTGGCATGTGACGGCGCGTCTCTCTTTTTATTCAGGCACACATGTTAACCGATGAGATGTTCCCAAGTGTGAGACTCACATCTCCCACTACTGAGCTGTGAGCTTCATAATGAAGAGTCTTGGCATTTAGTTGAGAACAGAGGAGTATTTAGAGTATTTAAAAGTATGTTACATGATTTTCAAAGTGTTTAGGGTTATGGTGTGAGACACAGCAGATCACGAGTGCGGTGTTCATGCACTGCACAAGTATCCAGTGTTAAATCAGCCTGAGTCTTCCCTAAATAAAGACCTGCTACAGAGAAGTCTTTAGCTGAACTACATGAAGGACCTGCTCACTATTAATAAGGTAGCCACTAAAGTAGACAGTTGGAACTTGTAGAGAACGCTACAGTTAGTGTAAGTGATTAAAGGCATTGTTGATTCCCAGTCAGTTAGCCCGTACCGGCTGTGATCACTTGAAAATACTCTGAAACTTGAAGAATGGGGATTGGGACAATCAGTCACACTCAGTACTAGATTGAAGTCAGATGCATTTCCCATATTAAGTTGCAAGGTGCATTTAAACCTTTTATTCAAGGCCAGACAATATGCTGTTTTCAACATACAAATATTTAATGTTCATCTCATGTTTTAAATAAAGCCTTGATAGTCCTTTAACAAGACTTATTGTGGTTTTAACTGTCTAGAAATATCACAGAGAAATTTCTGAGCCTCTGATTGGCTGATTGTCCTTTGAGAGAAATGCTTTCAAGGCAGTTGTAGGCACATGTAAGTGACTGTTGATTGCTAAAACAAAGCACCAGTCACATCCTCTGAGTCTGCTGGGTCGGGTGACATCAGAGTGACCAACTTCCATGTTGCTGTTTTCCAGGTCCAGTGCAGTGGTTTATAGAGTTCACCACTCCAGCCTCAGGCTCATTCTACATGGCCATGGCCAGGTGATTGAAAAGGGATAAGCCACTTGACTATTTGTGACTTTAGAAAGTTTTGGAAGTTCTTATATTGAGTTTTGAGACACAGTCTTTGAATACTGGCTATTTACTTATTAACAAAGAACATGTGGAAGCTTCACATTGTACAATATGTGACCTTTAAATTACAACAACTCTGTAAATGGGGACCTTTTCTTCCATACTCCTGTTTGCTTTGCTGAAGAATCAGTCTTTGCCTTGTTTATGCAGTGGCTTTAATTACTTTTCTTCCCCACTAGTGTTTTGTTAACGTGAACAGTGTTGTTTGCGTTCTACAGAATTCATTTCAGGGCAGGTAATTTATTAAAGAGGCAGTGCCTTAGTTACAGGAGCTTATCTGTGTGGTTTGCTTTGTTGCAGAGAGGACACTGCATTCAGCCTGTGGCCTCACTCATCTGGTTTTTTCTCCTCATTATAGTCCCACTTCTTTTGTTCTCTCTCATTTTCTATTCCTGACTTCAGCCTCTTTTTTTTCCTGGGCTCATTCTATATTCCAGCTTCAATGCTGCAAAATAAAGTATTTTTCATTTTTGCCCTCTGTATTTTGTTTTTCTTCATCACTGACTTTCTGGTACATACTTTGTGCTTGCAGACCCCAATGCATTCTTTTAAATCCATTCAGGAACTAGAGACAATCTTGGGTTGGGATTGAACATGATGCCCATCAAGGTGTTAACTCATGAGTAAGTAGTCATTCATCATTAGGTGATTTTTGTCATATTTTCATTGTGTCAATATCTACAGAGACAGAGAAAAATCAAGTACTCCAACTGAACAGTAGTTTCTGCTACAGTGGGTTTATTCAGGACCATGTTTTTCCCATAATGCCACACACATTCATACACAAGATGAAAATTATTCTAGAAAAAATATTATCAAAAATGCATGATGATCATCTGTTGGGCAGTCATGATACAATGATACACACACTCCGAAATGATAAGTTCTTGTTATTTGTTATACATTTATTTTACATATACAAAAGCATGATTTTATTACTCTGGCATTCTCCAAGTGTTGTGACTTAATAAATCTAATCTAAATAAGTCTTTAAACTAGCATTAAGAAAATTAGCATTTCATTGTCATCTTCACTTCTGAATTTATAGCCAATACCCTCAAATTTACAATTATTATTTTCAACAGTAATATGAGGCTAACACTTTTAAAGAGAGACATTAAAACTTTATAAATATTTATAATTGTATGTTGTGAATGTTTGTGTATGCTTTACAGTGTATTGAGCATATTACATGGCAGTTAGCTAAAGCTGTATGACAGATGTTATTAGTTCCATATGAAAAACCAATATATTAAAGACAGTTTCCTTAATTTTTTTTCAAATAAATTATATTAATTAGTAATTTATAATTATTGTATAACTTTTAAATATTGACAAAGGTCTGTTAAATTCACACCATTGTGAAATTAGTTCAGGATTGTCACAAATACTGCGTTTTATGTAAGATTTACAAAGGCAACAACAACATTGTGTTAACAAGGTGGCTGCGAACAGGTTTTATTTTGCTGAAAATGCAAAGAAATGCCCCCACAAACATTTTCAGAAGTGAGTGAGAATCAGCCTGATAGTTTTGCTTCAAAGAGCCTGTTTTGAGATGGAAGGATATAGCATAAAATATTGCATTTCTGTTCATGAAGACCAGAGGCAGATTAATAAAATCTCCAGCAACAAATGCCCTGCAATTTTAGAATTACATTTATTTTCTTTATCATTTGAACAGATGTTCAAACACAACCCTTTATTTGTGAATCAAAATTCAACCACTGATTAAATGCAAAACTAAGTAATATGGAATAGGAAAATGCAGAACTCCAGCATATTAAATAAAACTGACAGTTGTTTGATATTCTGCTGCTTGTATAAACTCCCCAATCACCAGTCCCTGTTTAAAAGGGACATGCCCCTGATGACTTCAGACAATATTATCTGATATCAGCCTCTGGCAGAAATGCTGCACCTCTCACCCTATCATGCATTATGTAAATCCTTGCTTGCTACAGATACGGGGTCAGCTGAGGGGAGTGGTGGCAGACTTGCCCTGCAGATCTGATGTGGGACCAGCAGATGTCTGGCTAAACTGCCCACAGGCAAGCCAGGCTTTCTGCAATATACAGCCACATTGACCTCAGAGCTGCCTGTCACCTTATCTCATGACACAGTGACTCTCTCTCTCACTCACACACACGCATGCCCACAAACTTGAGCACGTGTGTGCACATGTTGTTTTTTTTCCCCTAGTGGACATGCCTTTGGCTAGTCCCCTTTAAAATCTAATCTTAGACATACCAAATATTGGGAAGTGAAGCAACACTGGAGGAAGAGCCATGAGATACCCAGGTGTGTGTGTGTGCGTGTGTGTGTGTGTGTGTGCATGAGACAGAGGAGACAAGAGAGGCATATATAAGCCTATAACAGCCTTGTTGAGAGACACATTACTTGTGGAGAGGATAAGTCTGAGGTAAGAATGGCACTTCATGATGAGGAAATGGATGCTGGAGAATGGACACAGTCAAAGAATGACAGAAAAAGAGGAAATGCTTGGAACAAGTAAAAGATAGAGTCCTTCTCTGAAATGAAATTTATTGTCCTGGGTGGCACAGCAGCAAGCCAAGACCCTGTCACTCCTCTGCAACACTATTTTGTTCCCCACTTTTCTCCCCCTCCTCTTGCTTTCCATCTTGGTTTTTATGCTACTACAAAGTCCTCCAGGGCAGAGAATAAAGAGCAAGAGAGATTCATCAGCTCTTGCTAAAAAGCTCTTGCTGGCTCATAAATAAACAAAGTGAAAGAATTAGGAAGTTAAATCACCTTGGGTTGTTAATGTCACAGCATACAGACAGACATGAAATACTTGCAGTGACAGTATTTGGCTGCACTGCTCCCTCTGCTGCCATCACTGTATGATGGGGTATTATAGCTCAACAGATGTGTGGACATTGGACAACATGTGACTGTGCGTGAACGGAGCGATTATGTATATACTGTATATATGATGCATTTCTAGCGTTGAATCCGTTTGACTGACTGCTAGGAGCTTATCTAGCCCTCTTTTTCCCCTCATTCAGAAAAATTGAGCTCATCTTAAGAGATTTAACTTATCAACCACCATGCAGCAATTATCAACTTTTTTCCTAGCTTGATTAAGTAACAGCCTGTAGTGCTGAATCTATTGATGTGTTCGATTACTGAGGTTTCTGCAAAAAGCATGTTAGTCCAAACCTGAGCATAACATAACATAGCTAGTCGGTTGCTGTTTGACTAAAACAGTCTGCATTGATTTTGTTTTGATGTTTTTCTTTTAATTGCCTAATGCATCAAAATTTTATGATTGGTCATCTTCCTTCTTGAAGTACTGTCAGACGGAATACCTTCAGTGTCTGTATAGTTGTTTTCAATGTAATTACCTCTCCAGCCTGTGACTGAAGTGTGAGCGATAGGAGTATGGAGGAGAGAGATATTGTAACTTAGCCCACAGCCTGTCATCTGAACCAGATGGAGCATGGTTAATGCACACAGGAGGATCAAAGCTAGCCCCTTCAGTAACATAGATATATTTCCAGGGTTAGCTTCAATCCTAACATCATGGTCTATTAGTGGATGTTAACATGAAAGCTGTGGATAGGGACTCTACAAAATTGTTAACGTGTGGGCAGTAGATTAAAGGCTTTCCTCCAAAAAATAACACTGTGGTAAACACAGTAGCATGTGATGTTGCAGAAATATGTAGTATGGCTTCTATTTGGCTTAATTGCTTGTAATATCTCAGAGGCAAACAGGCTCATACCCTGAGGGCAGAGATTTATTTTGTAGTCAGTAATGCCATACACACTGACAGCATCCAGTGATATCAAACCCAAAATGTCTCAGTGGTAACTTGTGCCAGAAATCATGTAGTTATCTGATTAAAAAGCAGCACAGAGAGAAGTAATTTTTTTATCAAAAATGAGTTTTGCTGAAACTTCAAAAATCTGTGGTTTCCACAATTTGTTTCACTGTCATGCATCTTCTTCTCTATGTTTATTTTGATTCAGTGCCCAACCTGCAGCATGTGTGTGTGCGCATGTGAGTGTGTGGGCAAACTACATGAAATGCAGAGAGAGACAGTATTACATTTTTCCATTTCTTATATTTTTTTCTGACTTAAACACATCCTCAATTGCTACTATCAGAGTAGAAAATGTAAAAAAAGAAAAAGTATATTCATTCATTTTGAAGCATAATACAGTCCCACAGCCTTCCACTCAATGACACAGCCTAAGGAAGAAACTAAAAATCCTATTCGATAGTTTTTTGTATTGAAAGCTACAAATCCAGAGGGTGGTTTGTACTAAAAGACACTGGAGTAAAAGGGTTCAGAATCAGACTCCCCTGCTCCTAAATCATCACAGATGTCTAAGCTGTGCCTTGAGGGAAACACAAAGGTGGGTGACTGATTGTAACACCCAGGGAAAGGAAGGAGAAAAGGTCATTCATTTGATATTCATATAGACCCATCTTTTACCCTGGTTACTCTGTCTTTCATTGAGCCATAAATTCTGGGAGCTGTAGTTTGAGCCCTCTAATGAAACCAAGTGAGGCAGTCAGCTTTTCTGACTGAAGAGTTGGTTCTTGTTCTGAAGCCTCATCACTGACACAATGCTATATCTTCATTTATATAGTGCTGTCCCTCAGTTCCTTTTGTTTTATATGTTCACATCAAAAATATTTAAAGTGATCCTTCAGGTGCCCTATGGTATGGCCTGCAATCTAATGATTTTTTATTTTCGTATAGTCTCGAACATCTGTTACAAACACAGACTGTATATAAAAAATACGAATTGTTCTTGTATGGTTTATAATCATTTATTGATTTATTGGTTCTCAAATTCAATCTGCAAACCCTAAGGTCTCCTGAGTAGTTGTCATCTGCTGGCAACTATCTGTCACATCTGTGACCATGGTAGCTGAGAAAACTATACCAAGGAAAGAGTCATATACTGATATTGTCGACATTGTGCTGAATAAGTAATGGCATCAAGTATATGTCTATACACTGTACGGTAGACAATATATCTTTTGTCTTTTTTCATTTCATACATCATGAAGTGACTGATTCACTCAATCCCCAATTTAATAAACATCATTAAATATGCATTTGACACAGGGTGTCTTTCTGTCAGTATTTTGGAATAGAGTAAATGCATTTTGTCAAATTATTATTGGGATTTTTTTATTTTTATTTTGGCAGCAGGTGTGATGACATGTGATGAACTCCATGCAACATTTTGCTGTATCAGAGCAAAAAAGGAACAAAAATGAGAATCAATATTAAACACACTTATAATCAAGTGTTATTTTCCTACCTGCTAGTTACTGAGTTAAAAAATTATAGTTGGTTAATCATAGTTAAGCCTCAACAAAAAGTACACAACTTTTTCTTCTGTATCAGTGCTGTTTCCCTCTACAAGGGTTTTTGTGGAGTTTTTCCTCACTCGATGTGAGGGTCTAAGGATAGAGGGTGTCACTTGCTGTACAGACTTTAAAACCCTTCGAGGCAAATTGTGTTTGTGATGTTGGACTATATTAGTAAGATTGACTTGTTAAGTGTATTTGAAAAAGTAATGATCCATAAACAATAACATTATGTCTGTAGCTACACTCTTTGCACGTTTTGATTGTGGGAAGTTTAAGCATCATCCTTATTATTATTTTTCTTGCAATTATCTAGTTTTCCTTTTTCTGATCTTTTGTATTTTTGGGCAATTCCATAATATATTCTCCACCACTTATTGGTGTTATTATTTTTAGCTTAACTTACCTTTATATTAACTGTTAATGTGGTCCTAAAGAACCATATTTCGATTTTCCAGTCAAACTCTTTCCATTGCTGGCTTCCAAAACCTTTGTCTTCCAGGCATTTCGACTTCTTCTCTTGTTAATTACATTAGTGCTATGGTAGATTTCTGCCCTCTGCTGGTCTAAGTCATAACTACGCTGTGTGTGAGGACCGGAGAAATGACATTAAGATGAAAACAAAACAACATTGTTAATTACCTTATTGATAAATTCACAAGAATTCATGTATATTAAAATGTAACATTTTGAATCACTATCACTGTTTCACTTCTACTTGGTGCTTTCACAGACACTGTCAACTCAAGTCGTTGGTGTGATCACGTTGAGAGGTTGTGAGTCTCAGTGTGTCTTTTTTGGTTGTTATTGGTCACCTGCATTGATGGAGAGATACAGTCTAATTTGGATAAATGTTTCTCCTGCTGCCTGTGGCTGAGTGTGGTCATTGATCACCTCAGCATGCTTCAAGCTAATGTTGCCAAACCTCATTCAGTTCAAGCACTGGAGACACTGTGGTAGCTGGGAGAAGTGGTCTGCTTCACTGACAGTTTAGGGCAGTGCCTACAGGGCTGTGAAAAAGCCATAGGCCACCATTAGATTTGCTGTTAATAATTATTTCTCAATCACTTTACTGGAATACATTCAGAAAATACAGGAAGTAGTTTAAGAAAAAAAAATTGCTTCTCTTGAACCTGGAGTGGAACCCTAATTAGCGTTTTTCCTACTATTTTATGTTGACAAATACTGTATCTATTGTGATGATGCTCTATTACGCCTAATTAATTCAAGACATGCTTGAGTATTACATACACATTTTGTATGAGCTTAACTCATTGAGCGCTTGCTAAAACACTATAAGACTAACTTTCAGTTACACCTGGTGGTGCCCTGAGACTTTTGCATAGTACTGTATTTTACATACTATTTAGCCATATTATATGATCATATGATCTCTACTAAACAAAGTTAGGCAGAAATAACTGTGGAATGGAGGAGTGTTGAAGCTGTGTGTGTATCAGTGAGTAGTTTGGCCATAGGAAGTCCCAGTGTCATTATTGAACCGGCTCGAATGAAGGATTCAGTAGCAAAGTTTCTACTTTGACCTTTACCAATAAAAACGATCTCTGTATGATTGATAATGCAAGGAGCAAAGTCAGCAAACTTCTTTTAACATTGTTGCTGAGCTCTGTTGTCTGTTCTTAGTGCTGTAATTGGCCACAATCAGTGTTGGCATCCTGTAGCTTTACGGAACAGTGGCCTCATGTTCCATAGTTATTAACAGTTGACACTCACAGTCTCACTGCAAGTCACATTTTAGTGACTAAACTAGTTCAGTTACCCAGTGGCATCGTGTCCATCTGCAGCTTATTAGCATTGCTCTGCAGTGCCATAAGATTATGATTGGACTGTTGAATGACAGAGGCTGGTGTTTGTTGCAGAGGACAGGAGAGGACATGGGACTCTGGAGTGCACTGAAGTTAATTTAGCCATAATGTGTTCTGGATGCTAGGGATTAATATTTCTCCTAAAATATTAGATCTGTTAAATACTAGGAAAAGAAGACCATTTCTCTGGGAAGTGGGAAATAAGTAAATCCTGGGAAATAAGTGTTTTGTTTTGTTTTTTTTTAAGATATGACATCACCTAAGTCCAGGTCATTTCAGACTCTAAATGCAACAAGGAGACCATGCAGATACAGTGTGGGTTCCAAATCTGACCTAAATGTGTATTATTTTTATCATTACGAAGGCAACATGTTACACACACAAGGTATGTAGTAACAACCATTGCTCCCCAGGAGTAAATAAGTGCTGCCCACTGCTCTGGTGCCTTGTTTGTGTATTTACTACTGGTATATATAAAGGATGGGTTAAATGCAGAGGTTACATTCACAATCACCATGTGCAGATGAAAAAATATAATTGTAATTCTAATAATATGATTTTCCCATTTCTCATCATCACATTTCTGGTCTTGATTGGATTTCCAGGAAATCCCATATCCCAAGATTAAACTCTACTGGATACTCCATTGTGTCACAGTTTTGATTATTGTTTTAATGTCTGATGTTTATGGAGGGGGACTAACTAAAATGATTTATCCTTCAGTAGCCATACTGTACCAAAATGTACTTTACAATTGTTTTTCCTGAGCAGTGTGGTATTTATCTATGAATTTCTTTTGATTTGCACTTAAACACACATCTGTGATACTGAATATTTACAGAAATGGAACAGGCTATGTCAACCAGAGAAGCAGTAAAACATATTTGCACCTCAATGTTAAATATTAGATATGTGTTGATAATATAGAAATACAACTATTTAATTGTATCAATTGTAGAGTCAAAACAAAAAAATAAATCTATAAAGAAAATACAAATACATCTATAATAATTAGGGTTTAATTTCAGTAACAATTATTTGTACATGTTGATTATCTTCTTTTTTCTTGAGAGGGTGCATTCAAGCATCTCTGTTATTTTAATAGCCTCCTCAACACATCTTCACATGCCCTTTTCACTTTCTGTTTTCTAGTGAGATTTTCATACCCAGCAGATTAAGAAAAGTCCTTGTCAGTCAGCAACTAATGGCTTGTTTCAAAGGTTAAGATGTTTTTTTTTTTTTTTTCCTACAGAGTGGAACGCGTGTTTCTGCAACTGAAATGGGATTTAAAGCAAATTGTAGGACAGAGGCCACATTAAATATGCTAGTACTAATGAATGTGTGAGAGAGGAAAGTTTAAAGGAAAACCATCTTGTATCTAAGCACAACAGGGTTTCTTAAAGGTGGGCAGTCAAGCTGATAATCTAAACCATCATTTTCTGTCATTTCAGTAAAAAGACAGAAAAACTATCATGCTGATTTGACGCTAACTACTCTATTTCAGCCCCCAGGATCCCTGAACACATAAGTGTTTTGGACACATTATTTTTAGATTTTGCGGTGCTGGTCCTTTGAGTCTATGCAGTGATTTGTACAGCTTGTCAAAATCTTGCTTTTCTGTGTTTATCTGTGGGAAATCTGTCATGATTTCATGACAGTGAGCCCATAGGGGCATTATTGTCGCTGAACAGCTTGTTATATAATAAATGTACTGAGGAGCATCCACAATATAAAACCATATGTGATGCACATTAATTCTGTCCTGTCCCATTCTCCCTTCACTGTCTGCTCCTTTTCATCGCTCAGTCTTTCCTCTGCTCCTTTCTTGCTGTTACCTCACACTCCAGTGGTCAAACAGGCCTTGGGGAATTCTGTAAGGAAGAAACAAATGTTTGTTTTTTTTTCTTTTCTTTTTAAATTTGGCTTGGTTTTATACTTCTCTTTCTCTCTCATCTGCCACCCCCCTCAAGTGTATGAAAAAAAAATAGCTCTAGCATGAAACACAGATCTATATCTAAATTTTAAATAGCACAGAAAATAACCCATCATGGAGACATGTTTTTAGAGTCTCCCTTTCCCAATAAATCAGATCCACAGGTGATTATAGGACCACAGATTGCAGACTGAGGATTGTCTCCGTGTTGGACTCAGACTCTGCCTGTCAAAGTCTAGCAGATGCTGGATCGTTCAAAGGCTGTAAATATTCAGTGCTGTCTGACTGTATTGGAATCACAATGCATTATGTACAACATCTTGAAAGCAATGAGTTTCCCTGACACAAGTGCAGCCCCCCAGGCAACCGTGTGCTCAGACATCACTGTTTTGAAATCAGCAGGAGAAGCCATAGGAAACTACTAAAGAGAGTGACTCAAGAAGGTGGTGACATGGAGTGCAGCATCCATGACTATTCGAGGGGAAAAACATATGCACATATGCAACACCAGCTACACTGAACCATGCAGTGCAGCTTTCTTTGTCGGGGAGAATTTGTATTATGACATTTCATGACTAGATATTCAAATGAAGGTATAGAGGTGTAATTTTATATGTTTTTGGGAGACCTACTGGAAGATTTACAAGACAGGAAATTTTACATTTGTTTAGAAAAATGAAGTGAAAGAGTGAAGAGAAAAGAGTGAAAGAAATCGTGAATGAGCTGCAACGAGTCATGAGGATACAAAAGAGACACAAAAATGAGAGCTGACTCTGGAAGACAGAGAAAATATGACACAACAAAGATGTGGAGTGTAAAGATGACGGGTTTCCAACGTTTTAAAATCGGGCAGAAGCAGACAACGTAGGGGGAAACGTGGGGGGAATGTATGTAACTGGTATTGTTTATGTAGCGGGGACCTAAATCTGTTATACAGTCACATTATGGGGATTTGTCTGCCTTGTGGGGACCAAAATCAAGTCCCCATAAATAAATTACCACATTTTAAGGTGAATGTTTTAATGTAAGGGTTAGGTTCAGGTTAGGGTGAGGGTTAGGATTAGGCCACTAGTAATTATGGTAAGGTTAGAGTAAGTCATGGAAACCAGTGTGTGTCACAATGCTGCAACAGGAGATGCTGTGAGGAAGATGTGTCTTCCTCACAGCATTGTCTTTGTCACTGCATTTCAGTTCAGGTTTGTTGTTTACTTCAAGCAGCTTAACTGCTGTGAAACTAACTGAAAAATGGGGTAGGAGTGTTTTTCAACAGAAGTTGCACACTGCCGCTTGAAACTGTAGAAAGCTCTTATACACATTCTCTCCTCTGCTACTTAAATCAAGCAGCTTCAGCTGGAGCCTCAGCCACCATTAAAATTCTCCCCGTCCCTCTATGTTGGGTGGTCTATCATTTATAATGAGTTAGGCTTAACTAAGGAAGCTTCTGTGCTGTTGTGAGCCGTGACACAGAGGATGCTGAGGTCATCTTATGCAAGGAAATCCAACATCTCAGTACAAGCAGCACTGAGCACCTTTCTGCTCTGTTGGGTTTACAAGCTACATGATGAACAGGGAAAGTTTGCCTTGTATAACTACCGGCACAGCATGACCAAGCAAGGTTGCCCACAGTCTGGGTTTCTCATAGTTTAGACAGAGAAAAGATGACACAACAACGATGTGGAGTGTAAAGATGACTGGGTTCCAGCAATTTTCAACTGGGGCAGATCCAGACAACGTGGGGGGAAAAAAGTCCTGATTATTACATAGAATTACATAATTTAATCTAATTGCAGAAGCTGATGAGAATGGATTTGCAGTGGTGTAACGCTTTGGGTTTAGGACTGTTAAGTCTGGAAAATTTCATAAAAGCCCATCTAAAAGTTAATACTTGAATCAAAACCTCAAGTGTTGTCATCTGTCTGTAAAATTAGGCACTTACAGTGAGAAGTATTTGCCCTGTGATGATCAACATCACAGTGTGGACAAAATATAGTATACATCTATTCAATTGTCAAGATATTTTTGTTCAGACTGAATTTGAGGACTGGCTGACCAAAATAAAATAAAAATAAAACTCATCCTGAGATAAAATGTTTGAGATATTGGGAGCCGCTAAATTCACTCATGTGATCATTTCTACAGTGTTTACTCTGAGGAGCTGAAACATGCAGATACTGTGACTGAATATCTCAGATTCAAAATGAATCTCTAGTATACAGAGTTTCCTCTGGTCTCTCTAGCAGCAGCTCTAATGGATATTAGTAGTCTCACTCATTGATCACATATCGATCTCAATAATAAACATTATTAATACCCAATCAATGGCTTTCTTATGTTTATGGTGAAATTGGTCTTAACTTTAATTCCAAGAGGCTTTAAAAACATATTTAAAGATCTAAACCTTGCCTTAAGCTATAGGAACCATGTAAAATTATGAAGGTGATATGGCTGAGAATAACATTAATCACCAAGTGTACTAATCAGTAATAAATGTAAATTTTGAGCAAAAAATAAAAAAAGAAAAAGATTTGATGATTACCATGGATTACCTGATTATTTTGAAGGTTTTGCAATTGATTTCTCAGCTCGACAGATGGTTCTTTTAAGTTAACTTTTCTCTGGGTCTAATGATATTTAGTCATTTCGTAGGAAGTGTACTACACTCTGAGTAGAATAGAAAAGGTATTGACTTAACGTTTGTTAAAACCATGTTTATCATTTTTAAAAGGGGACATGAATTAATTGGAGCAGGGAAATGGAAGGTCTGAAAGTGTCAGTAACAGCTTTTACCTTTTTGAAGTAAGCCACTTTCTTTATAACACATGCAAATCAAATGAAGAAAAGTTCTTATGTAAGAATAAACATTTATGCCGCCCACACAATGTGCCATTCAGTTTCACTTATTATTACTAAACCTGCAATCAGCAGTAAATAACCTGTTTCGCTCAGACCTCTTTGTATAAAATTGTTTCAACTATTCAGACATATAGAAGAGGAAGAGAATAAGGGGTGGATGAAGGGTGAAATGATAAAGGTGTGTCTCCTGACACCAGCACACAACCTGTGCCTCTTTGCTCACTTATTCTTCTTTACAACAGTCAACCAAATATGCAGTAAGGTGGGAGTGAACATCTATTTCTAGAGGTTGCTAATGGCATGGTGGCTCAAATGCCAGTGAGCAGCCCATTTCATACAAGTACATGTTATTTTATTGTGTCTTTTTTTTAATCTTTTTGTTCACCTTACCACAAATACAGTACAAAACCTAGAATATCTTTGCAAATTCTTCTGTGTACACATTAACACACAGTTGATTAATCTCGCTAATTTGACTGTGAACATGACTGTGATGGAGCGGCCCTGTAATCGTATCACATAGAGCTGCTGGTATTTATTCGAAAGTATAACAAATGTAGAGATTTAAATCATACACTGCTCCTTCATACGGTACACTTTCTTTATCTTGCATACTAAGCAAAAGTTTTGCTACACAATAGAAAGATGAGACTGAATAATGCAGCATTTCTATGTCTTTTGACTTTGTGGTTTCTTGATTTGTTTACGATTTGTGCCATTAAAATGAATTTTGAATGACATCAAGTTTAAGCTGAACTGTGCAACAGTTACATTCAAACCAAATGAGTCAACACAGTGCCGATTAAGCCTTTTAGCTCCGCATGACTCGCCTGACATAAGGAAGGCTGAAGCATATCCGCTATACTAATGAAGCGAGGTGGGAAATACGGTTGGAATGTGGACCTAGAGTCATCCTTCTAGAAAAGCCTGATGTCAGAGCCCACCTCCTTGGCTGAAAATGCCACAAAGCACCCACAAAAAGTTTCCTCCTTATCCTCATAGTCCTGACTCATGCAGACAGCCTCTGTGTGTGTGTATGTAACTGGTATTGTTTATGTTGTGGGGACCTAAATCTGTTATACAGTCACATTATGGGGATCTGTCTGCCTTGTGGGGACCAAAATCAAGTCCCCATAAATAAATTACCACATTTTAAGGTGAATGTTTTAATGTAAGGGTTAGGTTCAGGTTAGGGTGAGGGTTAGGATTAGGCCACTAGTAATTATGGTAAGGTTAGAGTAAGTCATGGAAACCAGTGTGTGTCACAATGCTGCAACAGGAGATGCTGTGAGGAAGATGTGTCTTCCTCACAGCATTGTCTTTGTCACTGCATTTCAGTTCAGGTTTGTTGTTTACTTCAAGCAGCTTAACTGCTGTGAAACTAACTGAAAAATGGGGTAGGAGTGTTTTTCAACAGAAGTTGCACACTGCCGCTTGAAACTGTAGAAAGCTCTTATACACATTCTCTCCTCTGCTACTTAAATCAAGCAGCTTCAGCTGGAGCCTCAGCCACCATTAAAATTCTCCCCGTCCCTCTATGTTGGGTGGTCTATCATTTATAATGAGTTAGGCTTAACTAAGGAAGCTTCTGTGCTGTTGTGAGCCGTGACACAGAGGATGCTGAGGTCATCTTATGCAAGGAAATCCAACATCTCAGTACAAGCAGCACTGAGCACCTTTCTGCTCTGTTGGGTTTACAAGCTACATGATGAACAGGGAAAGTTTGCCTTGTATAACTACCGGCGCAGCATGACCAAGCAAGGTTGCTCACAGTCTGGGTTTCTCATAGTTTACAGATGTGGCTGAAGTTGATTTTCACCTCTGTCATTAAGTGATGTCTCTGCAGCCACTGTAAATACATCCACCATTACAATTTGATTTAAACAGAGAAATCTGGACTAGAGCTCAAAAGTTTGAGGAATTTATTTATTTATTCATTTATTGATAGATTTGTAGCCTTTGCAATTTGCTAATTGTTTTGTTTCAAATAATGATTTCATTTTGATTAATTAATTATACTTATTCTGCACTCCTGGCTCCAGCTGGACCCAACCAAAAAACTGCTCTTAATTTTATATTCATTTATTATTATTATTATTATTATTATTATTATGTTAGTTTTATTTTATTATTTGAATTAACTTATCCAACATTTTTTGTTTGTTTGTATAAATGCTATGAACTATATTATGTCCACCTTTCCCTCCATCTGTAGATTTAATTTTGTAACATCATATTACTGAATTATAGTATTTTGTTAAAATAAAAAAATAGCATGTTTATATATGTATATAAATATATGTGTTTATATTTGTATATAAACTTACATAAATAAGCATATCATTGAATTGGTTCATTCTGCTTACTGTCATCTGGCGTCAACATTAATGGCCTGATTTTTGTCACACGAACCATGGCATAAAGCATTTTAATGGTAGTACACGCGTTAATAATTGAATAAATGATGACTGAATTCCATCCAGGCGCTTCACTTTCAGGTTGTAATATCGTTCATGCTGCCTCACTGTCACTGCCATTGCCATAGTGAAAGAACGGAGCCATAAATAATGTGTGAATAATGTTTTGATTGGGACAGCAATTAGATTTTTCTCACACTGAAGCAGATCTTCAAAAATGTCTGTATATTAGGTTTGTGTCATGTTTATTGTGGTCGTATGGTCATATGTAGACACAAGGTTTTGATGTTTTTGATATAAAGTTAATTTCAAGACTAATGACTGACACAAGTGCATAACTGTTGTCCTTGTACGCCTAACTCGCTCTAACTCTTGTATGTTACTTAATTGTAATTCACTTTTTTTTTTTAACATTATCTTCATATGAACTTCAATTTACCTGTCTTTCCCATCTCTTCTTCATGATTATTTTACCTTGCTTCACCAACTTTATCTCTGGCCATTTATCTTCTCCATTTCCACCTCTCCTCTTACTGACTTCCTGTCTCATTTTATCTATTATACATCTACTGACTCCTGTCCCTGTCTCTGCTGTGCAGACTGGAGTGCACAACTGTCAGCCATCAATATTCCTCTCTTTTTATACGCAGTATATATCCACTTATATCCACATACCCACAAATACAATCTTATTAATATTGCAGTGCTCTCATCATTGAGCCCACTCCAGCTCACTGAGTGAAGCACGTTACTCCTGAGTTTTCTTAATTCATCTTCTCTCCTCATCTCTCTTATGTTCATCCTCCAGTTAAGTGGAGCAGCAGACTCAACCCCTCGGCGACTTCATCTCATACTCGTCCTTCCTTAAATTTTATACCCATGCAGCATTAAAACAGCGTATCAGAACAGTATTAACCCACTGAGACAGACACACAGCTATTCCATGGAAACAAGAAGCGATAGATCATCTGGAGAAGTAACCCATGCCCTGCTCTATGCAAAAATGCAGCTCATGGCTATCTGTTGTTGTCTTACATGTTCATCATTCACTATTCGTTAATAAAACTGTTTCACACTCAACATCTCTATCAGTCCTCGCTCACTCTCCACCGTGACATGAATTGTTGTAGGAGCAGGGTTTCATTAAAACCATATTAACCCCTGGAGAGAGAAAGAGAGACAAGTGCCAGTGACTTGAAGAAGTCATTCATCTCCTGGGTTTTCTCTCATTTGATCTCAGTCCCTCCTCAGACAGCTAATTCAATATGTTCACAGCAGGACTGAGGGCTGTTTTTTTTTTTTTTTGGCATAATTTTATCAAGCTACATTAGCAGTGCCATCAGAGAGGTGACAGGAAGGAAACAGATTTAAATCATGACCAAAGAAAAGAAAAGAAGCCATCAGTGTGAGAAAGGTGAGTCTGTTTGTGGCATATGGTGTCACAGTAACGGCAATTGTCCTCAGCCCATCAAAGGCAAAATTTACATAACCTACTACATCCACATTATTTATCATGGGAATACCTTGTGATTGGATTTTTTTCTTTATTCAAAGCTAACAATTTCTTATCCCATACCAGTTTCAGCAATGCAATTAAAATGACTCTGAAGTGCTTCAATTTGCTTTGAATAACAACCCACACAGCAGTAAATTGGTGCTGTTCGTCTTTTTCTACTCGTTTGTTTCTTCTATATATAAGCAGGTTTTAGTCTCTGTTGTTTTACTAGTTTAATTTTGAGGGCTGACATTCTCTGTTTTCCAAAATTGTACATGGTGAAATTAAGAGGTGGGGACCGTCATCATTGCCTTTTGCTGCTTTATTTTTTTTTATATTTTCTTTAAGCATCATAACTGTAGTCTCCTGCTGAGGTAAATAAGTTGGTGCAACATGCGTTACCTTTAAGTCTACAACCACAGTCCTGTGCTAAAAGATGAAGAAGAGGAGCATCATTGGATTTTGGAATAAGTTAAAGCCCAAGTTAAACTCCAAACCCCATATATATCCCCAATGGTTGCAAAAGAGCTCTCTTTCAATTGAAGTTAATGGAAAGATAAGACTGGCTCTCACTTGAATTATACCATCTAATTTTTTATTTTTTTGTGTTTTTTCCTGAGGAGATAATGGTTGAAATCACGACTTCAGTAGACTCATTTAATGTATGCAATTACATTCTCACACATACACACATGCGCGCACACACGCGTACGTACACACACACACGCACGCACACACACACACATACACACACTCATCTGCACCACTCCCTCTCTCACTTGACCACTCACTCAATACCAACACATACACCTTCAACTGTACTTTCTGTTTGCAAAACTTCATGAAATCTCACTTTTTGGCTGATGTCATGACTTGGTGATGCCACTTGGTCATCATCCACAGATAATAGACAGCCTGGGGAAACATGGCATGTTTCAATTAGATTTACATCCAGAGGAGAGAGTTTGAGGTTGTTTCTTTCAGCCCTCTTGGATGCATTTGAAAAGCACCATGGCTGTAGCTGCACTTTCTGCTGCCCAAGTTGGGGCACTAATGTGAAAGTTAGAGGCTGCATCATCTAACTTTACATTTGTATCTATGTTCTTTGAGTTCTCCTACAAATTATTCTTCTACTAATTACATTAGTTCTTCACAGAATGTGAGGTCTAGAGAAATGACTGTATATGTACGATAATTAGTTAATGAAGTCCTAATTGGTTAAAATCTCAATGGCAAGTAACTGACTAATGGTGAATCAGTAACATCGCTATTCTATATGATGCTCAAGTGAGCTGAATAAAGTGCTGTCTGTTGAGAAGTTTTAATAAAGTAGTCCAGGAGCTACCTTTAACCTTGTAGCCAGCTAGAAGTGGCTGATATTGTGCAGAATAGGTCAATCAGAGTTGTGATGAGAGGGTTTATTCCTGGGTGAGTCATTGCTGTGAGCGATAGCTCTGATTGTCAAATGATTGCTCCCCCAGCATCCGCTGCAGCTTCCTTTGATGTTTGAGGGCAGCGCTGTTGTGACAGCACATGCTGACTTCACATCTGGGTCCCACTCCTCGTACATGAATAACAGAATTACCAGTTGAGATGTTGACAGTTTGTTGTCAAGGATTTTCTGTTCCCTGAAGCAAACCTTGGTCTATCCAGTTACTAGAGCCTCAGTTCAGATCTTCAAAGTCACAGATTTAGTCAGTTTAAGTTGTTTTTCAGTCATAGACATTGACTGATATAATTTTATGGTTTAATTAAAACACTAAAAATCACGTTTACTTGTATTTATATCAATACACTAGTGAGTTTGTTTTTAGACAGCATTGTTGTGTATAGCATGATGCTTTACAAAACAGTTATATTGAATAGCAAATGGTCAATCATTGTTAATAACAGCCAGTTGTTAACTGTGTCTGTGAACTATTGGACCATTGGACCATTAACACAGTAATGCTATAGATTTAGGGACATTTTAGTAATACGTTGATGAGTGGCAGTAAAACTAATGATACCTTTTTAAAGCATTCTGCTATAATTTTGATGCTGTTGATCACAAATCAGTTAATTAAAGGTCATTTGACACTGATATTAGCCCACATTAGTTCATAAGTAGACAGTGCAAAAGAACCAGGACCTTTTTTTATACAATTCTCCTCAGTCCATCCATCCTTTTCCCTTTTTCTGGCAGCTTTAGGCAGCAGTGATGGAGTGAGATTGTGTGTCTTAGCATTTGTCACCAAAATAGGATTTCAGCAGATGGATGGAAAGATTCTGGAGGAGAAATATGATCTTAAGGGAGCAGCACAGAGTGAATGGATTGCTGTGGCTACAGATTTCTTTGGACATTGATAGTCTACATTTATGTAAAGAATGCAAATTCAGTATGAGTCAGAGGTGCAAACCAATGCCAGAATAAACTGCTGGATGCAAAGAAAACATTAACTAAAATGTAGCATTTAGAGGAAAGAAGAAAAAAACGACTTTTTTTATTGCAGTAGCCAAATCCAAATATGCAAGATAGTTTGTGAGACACCTAGTTTTTTGTAAACTTTAGAATTTATAGGGAAAAGATGTGATGCCTTTCTGCAAACTACAAAGAATGAGTTGGTTTAGAAACTTACTACTACACGGAGTGAAGGTCTTAAAGCACCTTAAGTGTTTCCTTATCATTTATTGTGTTTCATCAGTGTAAGTTGTAATATGTGCTTTGTTCATTCACAGTTCACAGATGTGGGGTGTGCAAGTGTGTGGGGTGTGTATAAATATCTATTTATTTTAGGTCATAAAAAAATACTTTCACACGTTAAAAAAAGCAGTGGATGAATTGTTTGTCATGTACATTAGCTCAATAAGCTGAACTCAGCTCCATTTCCTTCCCATGAGTCTCAGTAGCAGAAAATTACATCAAAACTGCTGCAAAGTTTGCTAAAGACTGACTGACTCAAACCTGGAAGACCAGCTGTGAAGAGCATCATCATCACTGCCAGGTGACACAGACACCTTACCAAAGAGAAGCATTTTGCATTAGGTGCAGTTCACATGCAGCGACACAGCTGTGATGTGCATCTGTTGCAAATTGCCTGTTTTTCTGTCCGAGTCCTAGTCACATTAAAAAAAAAAAAAAACTCAACTTTTTGGAATGTAACAAGCTCCTGAATCAGTTGGTGAAGGAGAGGATGCACCCGGGTACGGTGAGTTCTTTTTTCTTTTTTCCCCACAAGCATATCAAACAGCAAATCTGGGGCGAGGAAAACGTGGCACTGGAAATATATTGTTTTTTGTTTGGATTTTTTCTTCATTTAATGCGTTATTTATTTCACTAAAGCTGCAGCACTTTCTGTCATCTCAAAAGCTCATAGGTTTTGGTTGCTTATAGTATTGATGGGCATGTCTCACAAGGGCCTTGGTTAAAAACACCTCTGGCTTCTTTCACACATTTTTCAAGCATTTCTAGATGCTGGCCCCTTAGACAGCTTATTGTGATGTATGGGTTCAAAAATTTGGAATGGAATTAAAGGCTTCTGTCGAACCATAAAAGGCCCTTGATAGGAAAAAGCTTTCCTATCCCTGGAATAAACTCCACAGACACTTAATTTCATGTCTGAGGTTCTACTTTAATTTACTCTGACATTTAATTGCAAACTCAGTCTTGGTGCTTTAGTAATTTTTCTCCATCATGTTGTAACAAGATGGATGTAAAGGTAGAAACAAATTTAGGTTCTTCTTCTCTCTGTCCACTCTTTCTGCTTTGATGTTACCATCCAGAAGGAATAGCAACCACACAAATATAGCCTAGTATGCATTCAAATGGATTAGATATATTTTCATACCTGATACAAAAGGAGACCTTATCCTTATATTGATATTGTTTATGTTACATAAAAATCACACTCGTAGAGCCACTGCCAGTCCTCACCCTGCCCTTACCTCTGTCCTGCTTTCACTCAAGCCCTGCTTGTAGTGACCACATGGTGACAGACACAGTTGGGTGGGATCAAGTTGCAGGTGAGGAGCTGGTTAGTAAAACAAAATGTAAGTGCTCAATTATTTGGAGATGGACATTGAGGAAGCTCCAGCTGGAGATGGAAACCCTCACAAAAGTGAGCAGAAGAGGCACTTGTCTCACGTCCTGTCTGTGTTTACTCAACTTTTTTTATTTTATGTCATAACCACTGTGGAACGATCATGAAAATATGTTAAGTGTCTGATTCATTGCTTCAAGTTTGACGTGAAGTCGCAGTTTCAGTTTTTTCAGGAATTTAGTGCTGTTATAGAACATATAGTTTCTATAACGGTAAAGTCCCTGGTTGTTATGAGAGAGTCCACCTGAGCATTACATATATAATTAATTATACAGTTGTGTAAACAGGACAATAGCATCATTTATTTTGTTTGAGAGAGAGACACCTAAGATGGATGCTCTCTCTCTTTTGCAGTTCAAATATTCTCATTCATTTTCGTTATCTATTTTCTGACTTCCCTTGCCCCCATGTGGGGACAGAACAGATCATGTGGGGATAGCAAAGCAGCATTTAAACTCTGGAAAACCTTTGCACCTGTCAGCTCAGTGCTCTGGGACTTGCTCTGTTTACAAGAAGGAAGGTATTTTTAGGTTTCCATCTTCACAGATTTTTTCCAGAGATTTATTCTTTAGTTGTTCCCTGAGGGTTGTAAAATATAACTTTCATCTAGAATCTTTTGCTGCAAAACAGAAATCATAACAGGCTTACTGACTGCATGTTGTTGTCTGCATTGTCTCTCCGGGGTGATCGAAATTGTTTAATGGTCTACAGCATACACAGATGTATTAATTCACACCTTACATTAGATTAACCAAGAGATATTTGTGTCCTGCAAATTAATAATAATGATGTTTCACTTAAAGGTGCCTTTCAGCAGTCAAGGAAACTGAACGATGAATACAAAAGTACAAACAAATAATAAATACCATAAGAAATGCACAGGATACAAAGAAATTGATATCACAGGAAAGCAGTCTTTAGCAGACTGCTTACAGACAGTGTGTATTTGAAGAGTGGAAGTGAACGGGTATTTCTTTGTTTCGGTGGTAGTGAGTTTCAGAGCCAGGGAGTAGAGCAGCTGAAATCTCTGCTCTCCATGTAAGACGGGCGGGGGACATTCAAGTGGATGGAAGAGGACAATTTGAGGGTACAAGATGAGATGGAGTGGCAACATGGAGGAGGTTGGACAGACATGGAGGGGCAAGGTTGTGAATGTCTTTGAATGTTAACAGGAGGATTTTGAATTCAGTGCAGAACTTTACTGGGAGCCGGTAAAGTTGCAGCAGGACATGAGTGATGTGCTGTATTGTGGTGATGATGTGGGCAGCTGAATTTGAAGCATTGTCAATGTTCAGTGTGAATGCGTGTGCTGCACTAAAATGTGTCAGCATGGTTCAGTTGTAAGAATTGTCACTGATGCTGATATGAAATCAAAGTTAGTTAGCTGTTAATGAGCTGTTCCATTTAGGGCTGCAATGAACAATCAATTATTAATCGATTACTAAAGTAATTGTTTGACAGCAGCACAGAGCTCACAGGAGGACAAATAATGCCCTTGCTCTTTTCTACAGTCTGTCTTCTCTCTTTTAATGGAGTATTATTCAACATCAGCATCTGTTCATGCCCTCACCGTTAAGTTGTAAAATTAATCAATATGTCCCTGTAATCATTTGTTAAATCTTTTTACATTTGAAGAAGGGCTTGTTACAAAGCCAAAGTGTTTATTACAAAGCAAGGAAAATCAGCTGATGCGATAGACACACACTTTCCTTGTACCAACAGACTTTACTGATCCTTTCTGGGGAAAGATGACTCTCAACTAATGTCATGGTTCTCAAACTGTGGTACGTGTACAGCCAGTGGTACGCAAACATTCTCTGCTGGTACATGGAGGAAAATCAGGAATACTGTTCTACTGTATATACCAGGGTATGTGATCGAAGTGGAGCTGAGAAATTTTTACTGGAGTACTTAGGAAATGAAACAAATAACAAAGAATAATAATAATTAATATCACCTTATTTCTGACTCCATCTTAATTTAAGTTTGCTATACCAGTGTCTGAATTAAATGTGAGGAAGTGGAGGATGATGAGAGAACAAATAATCTTATTGGGAATAAATCTGCCTCCTGTGAGAAGTCTGTAGCTGCCTATTTACTGTACACTGTATTTTAACGTTGGTGATAATGGTGTTACTTCGAGAGCTCAATATTTTCTCAGGTAGTACTTGGTGGACAACCTTTGAGAACCACTCAAATAATGGATAAAGCAGGTCATAAACAAGAAAATTGCTCGTTTATTCTGCATATACTGTACATGACACATTTTGACAAAAAATGGTGTTAACCACATGACTAACTCTTTTCCTAGACAACAAGCATTACCATGCACTGTGAATGTGGATCTAGATACCAGCAACATGATGCCCACACAGCAAGACATACTGTAAGCCACAGTGTTGATCCTCATCCATCACATTCCAATCTTACACATCACGGTGTCAGAAACCCTAAACAGCACTGGTGTCTGCAAACAATGCAGCATCACATCAGGACCTGCCTGAATAACACATCTGATTTAAAACAAACATATGACCTCTGTATGCATGTCAGGTTTAATATGTGCCATAAGCCTTTACACCCTGCATTTCTCCCTTTGAAATGAATCTGTGTTAAAGGATCCTTAAAAAAATAAAATAGATAGATAAAAGAATTTGTCTGTCATGATATTGAAGGTCATATATTTTGCTGCCTGTGCTGTAACACCTAGTGAAGAGTTACTTCACTTCTCTCTAATTATGTTTGAAGTATTAACTATCAATGTTTTATGTGCTTGTTGTGATGTTTAAAAATCACTCCTCCCCTATCTTTCATCCAGCCATAGCAGGTTGACCAGTTTTATAGACACTGAGATGCAGCTATAAATGCTTACAATTTTTGAGAATATTAATTTTTTTTTTAAAAAATTCTCAATTTTTGGCACAAATTGAAGTACACAGGTTTTGAAAGTGAAATGAAAGGGACAGTATGAAGTTACATGAGTCAGTTTATCACAAAATAAAGTGTCCCCGCAAATTTTCCTTTACTGATGTTTGTACACAGTGTGAACTGAACTGTATGAACAACTTTCTCAGAAGGAGGCAATCAGTGCAACAATTATGTTCCTGTGTTTGTGTGTTTGTCAGTGTACAGGTCCATGAGTGTTCAGGAGTCCCTTTCATTCCAAGACAACAGAAATGAAAGACATGGGGAGTGAAGGCAGTGAGAGAGACAGATGGAGGGAGAATGTGGAAACAAAGGGAGGTAATTTTCAGCTATAAATCAGTTTCTCATATCTGACTTTCAACTGATCAATAGGTTCTCCTGTGATGAGCACAGTACCTATCTCACTATCCCTCCCTCTGGGCACTAGTGAGATGTCCATCAATCCATTGTCTACCACTTTATCCTCCACACGAGGGTCACTGGAGCCAATCTGAGCTGACACAGGTCAAAATTTGCGTGCCCTGTGGACAGGGCTAATACAGAGAGAAAGAGACAAACAACAATTGACTCTCACATTTACACCTACAGGCAGTTTAGAGTGTTCAATGCATGTTTTTAGTCTGTGGGAAGGAATCAAAGTACCTGGAAAAACTCCTTGCATCTACAGGGACAACATGCAACCTGCAGGGCCATTTTTCCATTGAGGTCGTGAACTTGAGCGATGTCCATCAATCCATTGTCTACCACTTTATCCTCCACACGAGGGTCACTGGAGCCAATCTGAGCTGACACAGGTCAAAATTTGCGTGCCCTGTGGACAGGGCTAATACAGAGAGAAAGAGACAAACAACAATTGACTCACATTTACACCTACAGGCAATTTAGAGTGTTCAATGCATGTTTTTAGTCTGTGGGAAGGAATCAAAGTACCTGGAAAAACTCCTTGCATCTACAGGGACAACATGCAACCTGCAGGGCCATTTTTCCATTGAGGTCGTGAACTTGGGTCTTTTGCACTAGCACTAACCACAATTTACCCAAAATAAATTATTTGTGGAAATAAATCTATAAAATGGGTTAAAAAAATTCAGTTCTCTTACAATTCAAAAAAAACATATGTGCCCCATTGCTTATATGTATACCCCTGTGAAAACCAAAACATGGTGATTTACATCCATGTATCTGAGGTTTCCGTTTTAAAATATGACTTATTAATACTGACTAATCACAGTCGCAATGACCTAGCTACCTCACAAAAATACCCAGAGAAAATTGACATTTGCAGTTGTACCAATTTTTGGAGTCAGGTTTTGAACTAAAATTATGTTTCTTTTATTTCCAGGAAAATAGATAACGGCTCCAAATAATAACCACCAAAAAAAATCTATTCCACCTATTCCAACACAAAAATACGGGCCATGAACACAGTAGCAGAATGAACTAATGAAGCAAACAAAAATAAAAACTGCAATTAAAGTCTAACTGGCTTTTGTTTTGTTTTTATTAATGAAGTGTTGCATTAGCTTATACAGGACATGGTAGATAAGCCCCAGCTGTAATCATCTGACGACCAGCTGACTGCAGTCAATTAATCCCAGCCACTCTCACACCACTCCACTCAAATAAGTAGCAAATAAGTAGCCTTCTTCATTCATTTCTTGCTTCTCTAATGCTGCAGTCCGCTGCTGCCATTTGCAAAGCTTTGCTGCCACCAACCTCCACCTTTCTATATCAGACTCTAACAGGCTTGAAAGAAAAAAATAGTTGCTTGGGCTCAATCTTGCATGGGGATGTCCCCCATTGAGCTCCTTGTTTGGCTAAGGATGCTGCTTGACAAATCTAGGGAGCATCTGAGGAGAAGAGCTATCAGTGCCAAGTCTAACTGTATTTCCATTTGTTGCTATAAATGGTTTAAGATGACAAGAGTGCTCCTGACAGAATTATTTTGACTAGCAAGACTAGCATGAACAGCATGTATTCCAACTTGTGAAAACTGTGGCCAAAATGATAAGACAGTGGCCATTTTGGCAAGCAAGAGCAGATGTCACATTGTGAAGTTTAATGAACAGCCAGTAGAGGCCACTGATGTACAGATCTGCACACTTGTTTTAGGCTGGGATGTTTTGAGTATAAATTACATCATAATAACAGAGGAGTGTGTGTGTGTGTGTGTGTGTGTGTGTGTGTGTGTGTGTGTGTGTGCGCGCGTGCGTGCGCGTGCGTGCGTGCGTGTGTGTGTGTGTTACCTCATAGCAACCTTTCAGTGTCACTGTTAAATGCACCCTGTACTAAAAGCTTATGACTATTTCCAGCCGTACAGGTGTTTTAAAGAACAACGCTTAGATGCTGATAAGAAGCCAACCTGTCACCTAAAGGTATGTTTTTCTTTTACAGAATTTGCCCTCTTTTTTCTTTCTTGTTGCTTCTTCCTTCTCTGGGAAATATGTTTTTGCCCAGCAGGGTGAGGATTGATGTGAGTAGAATGAAATGACTTTACAGATAGTATGTCAAGATTTTACAGTCTGGGCACAGAGTGGCATTCACATAAATAATTTAAAAGAAATCAATGGCAACTGTGATGTAATGATAGCATTCTTTTTCTCTATCTCTACAGAGGGTGACCTATTCATTTTTTAAGTGTGAGCATCTGAGTGTTTGTTTGTGTTTGTGCAATCTAATATCGGTATGTGTCATTTCTTTTGCTAAAAGGCTGTGTGTTTGTATGTAGAAAATGTGTTTTTCGGTATGTGTGATAAGAGATTCAGTTCAGTGCCTTAGGTAGAACTTATCACTTAGCACAGCACAGAGTGTTATGCCTGGCCTTGGGGAGAACCTTAGCATAGTGTTAAATGTCTCCCTTCTTTCCCCACTGCTAAGAATGACCATGCCACTGCAGATTTGCTATTTAAACAGAATAGATTTATGTATCAGTCAGGCTAGAATAAATGCCAGATAGAGTATATCCAAAATAATGAATAACAAGTTGCTTATATTCAACAACATGAAAACAAAAGAAAATACAAGCATTTTTCCTAGCTTCCTAAATAAGAAATTGCATCCATATATCACACCTACAACTACGAGAGCTGCTTTCTTAAGATATTAATGTTCAAGAGGGATCAAGTTAATGACACTTGAGCACTTGGCAACCAAGTGTGCTCTAGTTATAACATAGCACAGCACAACATGGTCTGGTGTCAGGCCAGGAAAGAGGTGAAATAAAACGTTTTAATTTGGCAGGTGTCACTTGAAATGTAGTGCCACCATGCTCTAATGAAATTAGCAGCTTCCACCTCCAGCTCAAAACACTGGTAAAAATACACAGGGAATGGTTAACAGCTTCACCATCAAGCACAAATATTTACTCAGGGTAAAAATGTATCATAACATAGATTAATCCTGTTTTCTACTTATCTTTCATTTTCTAATGAAATGTCTTTTGACTTGAATTAAAAACTAATGTATATATATGTGTTAACGAAAATGTCTTCCTGACTTACTTGCAACTTTTACAAAGTGTCACTACTGAATTTGACAATAAAATAGCAAACATTGCTTTAATCCTTTTGCATTCTTATTTATATTCAAGATTCATACTTTGACCACAAGACGCTTGAGTCTTTCCAAAACAGTTCTGTTATACAGTAGTTGCATTACACTCGATGTGGGACTCACAGTGAAACCCAGAGAGACGTGAGTAGGAGTCAGAAAAAGAGAAATGGGATTGTGGAGATGGGGAGTATTGAGAGTCACAAGAGGTGTATTTCAGAACTTTAAAGCTGAAGAGGGAGTGAGGAGAGAAATGAAAGAGGAAGCACTCAAAGGCTGTTGAAATAAGACATGAGAGAGAGCGAGAGAGGATGTTGAAATGATCTAAGAGAAAGTAGTCTAGGTGGTGCTGGGATAAGTGGCCTTTATTGACTAGTGAGCGATTGACAGTTGTGGAGAGAGAGAGAGAGACAAAGAGTGGAGAGTCACTAGAGAGAAACAGATGTTTTTTCAGAGGCAAAAAACATAGCAACAGTGCTATGACTCGAGCAGGATAACCCAGAGAGTCAGATAAATAAAAGTGCTTGGGCTTCCTGCGGTTTGTGTTTGGAGAAGGGCAACACATTACAGATCTAAATCTTACTGAGAAAGATATTTAGAAGCTGATACTGTTTAGCTCCTGAGATCCTGTTCTTTCTTTTTTTCGTACCAGACCTGTAGAAATGAAGAATACTCTGAAATTGTATTTTTTACTCAACTTAACTCAAATTTTATTTATAAAGCATGTTTAAAACAATCAAAAGGTTGACCAAAGTATTGCACAGAACCACATCTGTAAAATAGCAAAAACCAATTCAGTACATAATAGCAGCAAACAATAGAAATACTATTTTATATTATTTTTGCGTTTTTAGACAATCGCTGGTGGGTTGTTGTATGTGCATGCACATGTGCATACACTCACACATGGAGAATGACGAATGATTTAAGTCGAAATGGACAGCCAGCCTACCGTCTTACTTTCAGCTCCAGGGTTTTACCTGGACTCCATTCTTTTAAAACAGCTGTAATAGCATGACTTTCCCAAACTTCAATCATGAAACAGAGTTGGTTCACTGGTTGTGCATGTCTGTGTGTATGAGGCAAGGAAAGGCGAGGAAAATGTATTTGTATAGCATATTTCATGCACGGAGGCAACTCAATGTGCTTTACATGAAAACAAGAAATTGGAGACACAGTCTGCTCTTGTTACAAACCCATTTCCTCAGAAAACAGTAATTTATTACCTATAGAGTGTTTGTATTGTCTGGCTGTCCCTCACCTAAATTTTATTTAAGAACACACATAGAGACTGTGGTCTGCTACTTGTAACCCAACACATTCTTGAGGAATATTAAGTGAGTTGAATCACTGTCTCCTGTGAGTGGGAACACTCCGACAAACTTCTTCTTGCAGTCTTGTTACAATATTCGTATAATGCAGCAGAAAGACATCACCATTAAATAGGGTAACCAGGTCCCCGCAAAGTAAATGAGGGGCAAAGAAAATTGTTATGTGGGACAATGTGGGACTGTGTAAAATGTCTCTTTAAAAAAATAAACACAGGGTACCATATGTATCAAGTATACTGCAGGTGCTTTATAAAAGCAATGGAGCTATGGTCTTTAAAATATAGATCCAGTCAAATGAAAAAAAAAAAAAAACACCCCAAATTATATACCAACATGTGAGCTTTATTTGCTGTTGCATTCACAAAGACAATTTGAAAATCTTCCTTGTATTTAACCCCCCTCCAGGACAATGACCCTTGCTAAGAGCACTTAAATATTTTACAATCCATCCCAACACTTTTCTTTTCTTTCCCCTACATTGTGTGGTTCCTCTGTTTTCTCTTCTTTTTGTTGTTTCCAGCTTTTATCAATTTTCACCAGTTTCAGAGACAGTGTGAGAAAGATATTTACCACATTGTCTCTTCCGTGTGTGTGTGTGTGTGTGTGTGTGTGTGTGTGTGTGTGTGTGTGTGTGTGGTCTTCAGTGACTTTGAGTTCATCAGCCTGGAGACTGGCAGACTGACAAGGATGTATGTAACTTTGGGTTGCTCCATTAAAGTGGAGGCCTTGAATCATGTCTATATATTTTGTCAATCAATGTGTGATCTACCTCTGGTCACTAAATTGAACAAATATAGCCAGAAGGAGCTTCTCTTTGGTTTAAAAACCTTAAGTAGTCCTATCCACTTGGTGAAAATCTCTTGTGCAGATGTCAGCTGTGGACCTGGACCCAGGGTGAGTCTGGGACAGCAGTTTAAGACAATACAGTGAGTGGCCTTTGTTTAAAAAAAAAAAAAAAAGAAATAGCTGTCTTGATGGACATGCCATCACTGTAACAAACGCCCAAGGATAATTTTGCTGCCAGGATGACCAGCTGATTTTATTTAACTCTACTCAGTTCAACATTGCTCTTGATTTTTGCTGACGATCATTAAGTTACATAATTCTTAAATTCACCTAACCTTGAGGACAGAGAGTGGGAATGGAAGACACCATTCTCCAAGTAACATGTCAGTGACCAATACTGAAATCCTGCAGGTTAATAAAAGGTGCCATTTATTTATTAATTAAATTACGTCACTGCTATTCCCTCCCCTTTGGAACTGAGTTATAAAAACATTGTGCCCCTCAAACGCCAGGGCACCGCACCATCTTGAGAACATGATACATCATCATGTCAGCAGACACAATATTCTTGCAGCTGTTGGCTTAATGACAGTAACAGTGATTTCTGTGAAATTAGTTTGAAAAATATCTTACAATCCTTAAATGGGGTCAAGTTAACATCTATACTTGCCTGTATGTGGACATGCAAAATGGGCTAAGCGGTAGTGGCAAATGCTGAAATGGGATTGAGCCTTAACAGTCAATTTTAGATAAGGAAACCAATATTCTTGTGTGACAGCCAGATCTTATTTGACTGATATAATTTATAATGAGGTACAACCCTTATATTATCTATTTTATTTAATGTAACATGCACACAGCCATTTATTCTTCCCTTCAAATTTGCTCCTAATTTATTAATTTATTTAACTTTCAAAGCTAAATCTCTGTTCATGCCTTTGTCCCCTACCAGACCGAGCTGAGTGATATTATCCCAGACCCCTTTAAGGGTAAGCAAGCTTTCTAGATGGTACCGTACTGTGTCCAGGAGCCTGAGGGGTAAAGGAAGAGAGGAGAGATTGACGGAGGGAAAGTTATGTTGTTGCCTCAAGCAGCTCAAAGAAGAGGGAGATTAAAATGAACAATTAAGTCTGTAGAGCTGATTCAAGTTCAGGTCAAACTGATGGCAATACAAGTGCAACATTTTTTAGAATATTTGTTGCAGTGAGGTTTACGAGATAGAGGGACTAACTGAGAGAAAATGTGTTTGTGGTGACAAACAAGGAAAGAGACACTGGGTGTTTTGGGAGATACTGATGGAGGTAGAGGGAACATTGAACAGGTGCTTGCGGCGGTAAGGAATAAATTACCTGACCTTGTGTTCTCTCATCACGATCTTATCTTTGTTAAGATTAGATGAGTGGGAGTCAGCCAGTGGAAAAGCTTCATACATTAGTCATTTCGAGTGGCAGCTTTCACACTCTTCAATATTTTAACAAAGACACCAATATTCAAATTAAAAACTTGAAGAGCCAAGAGGAGCTCAACAGATAAACAAAATAAAACAAAAAGAAAGAAAGAAGTCTCTGGCATTATTGACCACGTTGTGGAAAAATAGAATGGATTACACAGTCACCTCATTTGGGTGTGTGACCCTAATAATGACAGGTTCTCTTTAAACAGGATGTGTGATTGTCCTGTGGTCTTCACTCTGTTTTTAGCGACTGTTGATCCCAGTTGTTGAATCAGGATGTAAGGAATTAGATTTGAGACCATATTGCATCTCTGAGAATAGCACATTCATATAATTTTGTTCACCCAGGTCTCCATCTTGTCTCCCACTTTGGCTTTCTTTTATCTTAAATTCTCTTTCTTTTCTGCTACATCCCAATATCCTCCTCTAGCTGTGTTGGTCCTTGTTTGAGTGCAGACAAATATGGCAAGGATGCTTACCACAAAGCAGCTTTTTACACAATCCTGTGCATTTTTTCTTTCTACGTTGGTTCCCATTTGTCTCTCTGTCTAAAAATGCTTTGATCCAGATGGACATCTGTGTGATTGTCCTCTCTGTCTGTACTTTTGGCTGCTATAGACAGCCTGTAGAACTCTTTAAAATTAAAATGTGAGGAACAAGTGTTCTCTGTGAGAGGTGTGACACCTGCATCGCCCACGTGGAGATGTACATATTGATGAGCTGCATGACAACGTGACAAATTGTAAATTTTGCAGCTATATTTTCACGGACAAAATTTATTTGAATAAAAGCCTGAGGAGAATAAAAATGCTTTGTGTAAACATGCCAATCCAAATAGTCTAGTCCGATAATTAAATTTCGATCACAAGAGGAGGTTTATGCCAATCTTCATTCTGATCGATATTTATGTAATTTGTTTTAATCCTAGTTTGGGTTATCACATGTCATCCTTAGGTAATTGTGAAGTATTTCCACTTTTAAAATTGCTGGAAATGATAGAATCAAGGAAAAATTAGAGACTAAAACATTTTTTTTAAAGGACATGACATAGGTCCGTTTTCAAGAAAAAAAAAAAAAAAAGAGGGTTATGAAATTGATCAGGCCCAGCTGGAAGATGAGCAGAGGAGAATATATATGACTGTGAGCAACAACTGCATTATACAACTCTGTACATGTGATTTCTAATCAGAATGATTTCAGTTGGATTAGACACAATTTACAATGTAAACATAGTAAATAACTGTAAAAATGTTGTGCAAATGCAGCAGAAGCAAAGCAAAGAAACACATGGGAGCAATGGTAAATTTCCCTTCAATTTTGCCTTGTCACACCTGACTGATCACCTGAGAGTTGTCTTTAAAATTATTACCTGTCACCAATAGAGAAGCTATTGAAACCATTTGTGCCACTTCTTATACCGTTAATTGTGAATAGGACTATGCTCGGTAATTGAATGTGATTGCAGGCATGCTTTGGGCTGCTCTTACAGGCAAGATGTTAATGAGCACAGCCTGAACATCATTTGTAATTGTGGTGGCATTTTTGAGGATTTAAAGGTTGCTGTCGTGCATCATGATTACACTGAAAAATTCGGTAGAGCAAATACTGCTATACCCAGTTTATATTTGATGAGCACCCGCAGTGTACTATAAAGTTGGCCTGGGTGAAACATTAATAGCTAACTCAGGAAGCAAGAAAATTGCTATGGAAATATTTGCCAAACCTTACATTGATAGCATATGATATTAGCAGTGAAAGATGTAATCTATGTTATAGTGGTAAACAAAAATGTGAAAAGACTGGTAAAACTACTAGTAAAACATTGACAATTATCATTGTTTATTATGTATTGTTGATCACAAAAAGGTGGAAGGAAGTAGGTCATGTCATGGCATTGATCGGTGACACACAGACACCTGTTTGGAGAAGCTGTGAGGGAGGATGCTGTATGATTTGTTGAGACCACTTTAGTAGCTTTTTTTGACTCACTGTGTTTGATCACTGTGATTACTTTCCTTTATGAGTTTTATACATAACCATAAGTTAATCAGTTTTTGTTTCATGCATTTTTGAACTATCCTTTTGATCTAAGGGTTTTTTTTTTGTTTTTTTTTGGTGCATTAGATTGTATTATACTGCAGGGTACAGGTGTTTATTTGCACATGTGGTTAATACCTGAATAAAAAAAATGTACTTCAGTATCATGTCAAGAGCTCATCAGTCTGTGATCATTTGGCTCAGGATCCAGCTTCATACATAATTTACATCACTGTTGTGTTGTTTTCTTTTTCTTCTTTTTTTTGCCAGAGCATAAAATTTGATAAAGGTTTTACCAAGGTAATCCATTTGATGCACTGTGTGCACTTAGATATTTAATAGAGCAGTGCAATATTGTTATTCCTGTAGGTATAAAGAAATAAAAGTTAGATGGAAGTAGGTGGCCAAAACACAATAGGCTACTTATAGAGAATTTAGTGTGCTTATTTCTACAGAGTGGAACTACAACATGATTTAATTTTGCTTGGGACCCATTTCATCTCCTCAGTGTCCTATAAGAGTCTCTAGACCTCACCAGAATCATGCATGAAATGCAGCTTGCAATTAATTAATATGGTGCTGTATGCACTGTGGAATTCTCTTCAGAGGCCTTGCAGGGGGAGGATGAGAAGAAGGAGGAGGAGGAGGAGGCAGGACTTGACACCAGGGAAATGTAGTAAGTAAACACTTGCTCCTCTGCGCCATGATTGACTAAGGAAAGGAATTTTGTCTGCATCTTTTTTTAGAAACCAAGAGAGCGGTCACCGTAGAGTATGCGGCAACTGTGGGTTTATGTTTGTAAACACGGCAGAGGCTATGGTGGCCCTTCCTCCCCTGCTTACTTCCTGCATGGAGATTACCATAATAACTCACACCTGGGCCACACTGGCTACATGTGCACAGTGTAATTATGTCTGGAATGGCTTTTCAGTGATAGACGGGGCAGCTTGCAATAGACGGATTTTGTATTGATTCAAAGCTCAAACCCAGCACTAAAGACCACCAAGGCTAGTTTTATAGAATCTTCACTCATTAGCAGTAGTTTTCAGTTTCTACACAACAATCTGTACTATTAAAGGAATGTTAAGTTTGTTGTAGGAATGCCACCTCCATGTCACTCTCCATCCACGTCTTCCCCAGCCACTCACTAGTGCATTAATGCCAATCCCTGATTCATTCTGCTTTTTTAATGGCTTTGCTTGCTCAACAATTAACCTCAGGAATTGGAAAGTTGTTTCATTATAGAATTACACATTGCCATGTGCTTGGGAAGTTATTTATTTCCTTTTATTGTTGACTCATTTCATTCACACTGATCTATTCTAACCGAGTGTTAGACGGTGCAAATTCAGAATTAGCGATACCTAATGATAATACTGCAGATTTTAATAAACAGAGGATTCCTCCACCCACAAGTGCATCAGAGAACTATAGTATCTGGTTTTTCCTTTGGGGCTGCTGCGAAAAGTTGGCTTCATAAAGCAATGCTTTGCCGAAAGCACATACAAAAAGCTGGTCCCAAAACTGCAAAAGCCTAACAATTTTCATTTTGAGGTGACTATTCAATCATAAAAATATAAGTATGGAAAGTACATTAAATTTCTGTCAATTAAAGTTGCACACTTGACATTTAATGGCTGATGGACAGCTGCATGGCCTTGCAAGGATAAATCCAAAGAACTGACCGCATAAACTGTCGGTCATTATCGAGCCCCGCTGTGCTGTTAGCAGCACAGCCCAGTTAGCTGGGTTAATCTTTCACAACTGATGGTTTGGGCTAAAAATAGGTAGCATGCCTTCAGCCAGAGCAGCTGGTGCTGCTTTCAGCTGAGCTGTTCTTTTCTGCAACATGATTATGAATATTTCTCAGTGAGCAAAATGTGTTTCTGCTCATTTGAGAAAGGAGATACAGAAATGCGACTTGCAGTTGTGATTACTGTGTGTTTTCTTGTCTTCAAGTACGCAATTCTGGGAAAAACTAGACCAAATAGACCATAGTCCTCTCTCCTGACTCTTAATGTCTTTTGTCAGGATTTCTGTGTAATAATTGTGGTGGAGAATGTGTTGATGCTGAGCAAGTAGAAGTGAGCTCTTTTGATGTTTACAAACGTGTCCTTTTCTTCCACTTCTGACTGTGCATCTCTACCTAAAAGGTTCTCCCAGTTTTACCTTATATTGCAGCAATACATTATTTATGAACAGATTCTGTACTGCTTTGTGTACTGTATTTGTATATTGCATATCTAGAATTGTGGTTTCCTGCACTTTGAACTGTTTTAGCTGAACATCAATTTCTCATAGCCTCTTTCTCAAGATCTCTTAGATTTAAAAAAAAATGTCCACACAGAACACAAACACAGTTTCTTTTGGTTCTTATAATGTCAATGGCCAGATAGATGTATAGAGGGAAAATGGAATAGTAGTGTTTCTGAATAGAATTAACTGTGGCTGTGATTCTGAGCTGTGATGGCTTTTGACAGCAGACTGATGGAGAGCCTCATATCTCTCTCTCTCTCTCTCTCTCTCTGTGTTTCTCTCAAGAGCTATTCGTCTTAGGACACTGCATTGATTTCCATTCATTTGGACAACATAAACAAAGCATTATCCCTAACCTTAACCATGACCAGTTAATACCTAACCTAACCTTAACAAAACCACAGTTCTAATCTTCCATCTTATTTAAACCAGTTTCTTTTAAAATGAGTTTTTGCCAGGTTTTGGTCTCCATTAGGACTACTGCTCCTGACAAGATCAGTGATAATGCTAGAAAATGGCCTTAAGACAAGTGCACACACCCGCACAGATTAAATTAAAAGTCTGAGGTGAGGTAATCTCTTTAATTACAAATGCATGACTAAACTTTTTCACCCCAGGAACAACAGAGTACTTTACTGACTGTGTGTGTGCAAAAAAAGAGAGGAGAGAGATGCTAATATCCAACTTAGACAAATGATGTTTGATCACTCTGGTCATGTAAAAACAGTTTGATCAGCTAAAAGCCACCACTTGAAGGTCATTACATTTCCAAATTTACTTTGAGCTATCAAGTTCATCATCCTTTTACTTTTGCTGAATAAAGGGACTTTGAATTAAGAGAGAAATTTCACATTGTGACTTAGGTGAAAGGACTTTTTTGTAAAAATAAAGACAGACATTGAGATCTGTTGACATGTGTTTTATCTGACACAAGAACAACATCTTCAGAACCTTTCAATATGGAAATGAGTTGTTTACAGTCAAGGTAATGAGTTGTTTTTTTTAGTTAAACTTTTAAATTATACCATGATATGTGCTTCTGGTCATTTTGCTAAATTACAGGGGATGCATGAATCTGAAGATTGTAAAGACGTCATGCTTTGTGTAGATGTTCACATCAAAAAGGTCACTTTCTCGGAATCTGTGTGGGGAGGGGAGTGAGAGAGAGAGATTTTCACAATGATGCTGGAACACATTTAGTGCGGAGTGCAAATTCCTGACACTGCAATTTTGTCAATGGAGTATTTGCATTTTTCAGAGGTATCGGATGTAGCAGTAGCGTGGGAGTAGCTTTTATAAAATGCAACATTTAATAATTCAGTGCATCTTTAATTGTTTCCTTGTGAATGCGTCTTTGTTGTTAGTAAGTTAATAAAGCAAATTTGCTTCTTAAATGTGTGTTGTTAGCTGGATTGTATCCCTCTTCAAGGGAACCTGTGGCTTTTCATGCAATGATGTTTTTGACATCACACTAGGTCATGTGTGAAATTGAGTTTGGCTACTGTAACACCTGAAATGGATCCTATTTTCCATTTTTTTTCTTCAGAACTATAATGAAACTTTCATGCTCTTTTGGATTGACCCCACCTCTTGTCAGAATTCACAGTTTGATTTTTGATTCAAGTTCTGAATTACACCCACACACTGTAAATATGTGCATTTATTTCTCTCGTTTTTTTGTATGTACTGACATGTGAAGGTTTGTGCAGTTGCAGCACAGGTTGTGCTATTTGTCAGATGTGTAATTCTGTCACCTAACCTGCAGTGCAGAGGGGAAATCTTTCACTTCCTGTGGCACCAAGTATCCATCACCTTGTCATGAGGAGTCAAAGGTTGTCTCGTCGTCCAGGTGGGCAGGGTCATCGCTGTCACTCTGCCTTCCACTGGACAGCTGGCCAGTGATTTAATGGATGGACGGCTGTAGCTCTATGTTGTTTCTATGTGGCAGATTGAATAATAGTTTATTTCTTCACAAGGGCACAAACAAGATGGATCTGTTTTCAACATGGTCAGAATTGGCAAATGTCTTTTCTGACCTTGTGTGAAAAAAATATGCCCAGATTCTATATAGTATTCTGTTCTAATGTGTTGGAGTCTTCACAACTGTTGCATGCTGCAGAACTGTTACATTTCCAGAAAAGTATTTTACTTGACTATTTAATCAATAATTTTTCCAATATAATAATCAAAATTTTCCTGTAGACTTTTTATATTTATACTAACAGCATACAGTAACACACGGTATTGGTCACTGCTCTTCCATGGAGAAAACTAGCTGTAGCTTTTCCAGTGACATATTCAGTTTGATTCTACAAGTGAATCATACTGGGCCAGCCTGTTACCCGAACATTATGTTTAGTGCAATATCTGGTGTATGAAGCAGCTCTTTAAAGTTATTGTTCTCATAAAAACTCAAATGGAAACAGCTGCCTTTCACATCACAGCAATAAACACTTTCCAACATCACTATGAACTGAGTTAGGCAAATGTTTTGCCAGTAGCACTAAAATACAATTTGATCTTAATTGCCTAGTGTAATAGAGGAGATTTTGTATGTTTTTTTTTATTATTATTATTTTTAACAAGCAGGTGTATGATATAAAATCTTGCTAGAATTATACTTACAACCACATAATCTCAACGTAAAGGTTCACTTTATTGCTATTTTGTGATTTCAATTTCATGATTTTCCCACACAGTCAGTGTTCACAACTTTGTCACAGCACAGCAGAGGGGTCAGAGTAATTGGCAAAGGAGCCAATGCTGTGACCAAAGAGGACACACACATCTAATAATAAAGAGCATCCTTGAAGAGAGACAGGAGTTGAAGCAACATGTCAAATGATAAAAGCTCCACCATAGATCACCTGATGACACCTGATCCAGCTCCACCATGTGATAAAAACTGATACCAGTTACTTTTTGTTATCTCTGTTAGAAGTGTGAGTGTAGATAATGACTGCTCCATTATTTCCACTAAGACCCAAGTCCTACTGCATGAAGCTAAACAAATCACTGCTGATCTCATACAGAATGACAGTCTTAGGTCATGTAAGTTTGTGACTTTATGACATAAATAGTGAGACAGATGCCTATGGCCTATGGTCCCTAGTGTATATCTGTGTCCTCTATTAAAGTTTACACTACAGTTTATTAGAAAACTATACTGCAGGGTTTCTCTGCCTCAATGAAGAGGATAGCACCATCTCAGAAGGGTTTGCTGGTTGAAAGTTTTGTTTTGGATTGTTGTCTATTGTATGTTAAAACAGCAATTTGTAGTTTTATTTCTACATTAAAATAACAGCTTTTTTGATGGGTTAGATAAAATACTGCTCTTTCATCTCAGTCTGCACGCTAAATGTCTGTCCTTGTACTATGTAATTTACTGTAGGTGAGAGCAGGAACACTAAGCAGTATGTGGCTTTATGATAGTTCGCAACTCAAACTGTCAGAATCAGGTTCAGCAAATGTCTGACTGTGCATTGTCAGACAGACTATTACCAACCAACTTCTACAACCAGGGTATGTTTTTTTAATCCTTTCTTAATCTCACTAAGATAAAAATTGGCTGTTCTGATTGATATGATATGACATTCTGATTGCACCCAGATGAGAGAACCTCACAGCTGCAACCTTCTAATAAACCCTCCAGAACCTGAGGGAAAACCCTGCATTCACACACTCAGAATGTGAATGTGGTTTTCAGATAGAGCTCTAAACATGAAGCTCTGATTGTGAGCATAACAAGGAGGATGTAGGAACTGTGTACTTCAATACATGTTCATTTATTGCAAATCATATCGTCGTCATAGTGTTAAACAATGTTATCACACAGCACAGACTAGGGCAGAACAATTGACGAGCAACACAATTATAAAATGTGCCAAAGGGCTTCAATTTAATTATTCTAACTTTGATAATTCTATACTGTCAATTTTTAGTACTGTACATGTTGGAACTAGTTCATATCTTTTTATGTAAGAAAATGTCCTAAAGAGGTACACACACAAATAGACACATGTATACAGATGCAGCAGGTGGGTTTAGTATTTCTGTGCAATTAGATTTTTGAATTTTGGTCTGCAGCTTAGCCAAGCCTTCAGGTTCTAAGTCAGACCATACACTTGCATACAAATGAGTGAGTCCTGAATTGCTTTCTCTTAATATATTGCACAGACTGCACAAACTCCCCCCTCTTCCTCCTCATCGACTACAATACAACACTTAAGAGTAAGACACCTTACTCTAAGGGGAAACTAGCAAGCTGGGAAGTTAGGAAAGGGGGGAGACAGAAACACTTAAGTAATTTTGTGTGTGAATATACAGTACATCTCTTATACTCTTTTCAATTATAGAAGCTAGTCTTCCTTATAGGGTCAATAAGAACATTTCTACAACATAAATCATTACATTTTAGCTGAAGACATGTTTTTAGTTTAGAGCAAACTTGGAGATTGATTTTAACCTTAATTTAATTTATTTTAACCTTAATTATGGTTAAGGTTAAAATAAATCATAAAATAAAAAAGTAAAAAAATAAATAAATGTGAAGCAGTGTGCCTGTGTAGACTCTCTCTCATTCATAAGAGCATCACAAGCCAAATAAAGGTTTCAGCTACAATGTGTTGCCTCATAATTCCAGTCTTGCTGCCCTAATCCAGGGTGAAAACCATGCAAAGCTTAACATTCTTATGCACATTTTCTTGCCAAATGAAAGGATAACAGTTGAACAATCAATCTCAAAGTAGGCTACCTCCAGTATCTCAATCCATGTGCTTAAGGAAAAAAAAATATATACAGTTTTTTTTGATTTGATGAGGCTTTAGATGACCGTTCGTGTTCAACTTTCCAGTTTTTTACTGTCTCACTAACCTTGTGGCAAGGAGATGAGATTGCATCTTTGTCAATTACTCCACATAACAGCGACTTCTGCTGAGTCATCAAAAGTCACAAAGATAATCTCATCCATTTAAGTCTGCACTGACTCAGACAAACCCAATGAACCTGAGTCATCAGCTCTGTTTGAATTCCTAATGTTTGACAAGAAGAATTAATGGCCCCTGCATCTCAGTTATCTTTATGTTTATATGCATGTGGGTGGATATGAACTTACAGCACTATTACTATACAGAACACACATACGCACACACACTATCTGACAGGAAAAAAAGGCAATGTTTCAACAAAGTGTGAGAGCTCATGAAGTTTTTCTGTCTTTCAATGGGTAAGATAAGGCTTAAGGCTTTCTGCTTCCTTCTCATACTACAGTAAAGTACAGTGATTTATATAGGAATTGTAGAAAATACAAAACTCCAGTGATTTGAAAGTAGTTAAAATATTTTACTTAACGTTCAGTGCTCTATGTTTCAGCATACTCATATAGCAGAAATGTATATATTGACTTTGTTTTTCTAAAGTTGGGATAATTTCCCCAAACCTCATACTGTGTTGTTGCCATTACAATTGGATGGTACGATACCACTATTTGTGTCCGATACCGATATCACAAACTTCAGTATCTACCAATGCTGATATTAGTCCAATACAGCCATTTTAGATCATTTATGAACTATGAAGCTGTTAGCAACACATTTGAGTTGAGTTATTTCAAATACAGAATTCTCCAACTCTGTAATAAATATTGTTCTTCCAAAAAGAAGAAATAAATAGCCCAAACATGACTCAGCTAAATGCTGTTGCTGATTTTTATTAACATTTTTACTGTCTGTGCAAAGTGAAGCATGCAATATAGGATTTTTGGATTCTATTGGATTTTACATTTTTATCTGTCTGATATCCAATCCTGTGTTTTGACCAGTATCAGACTGATACCGATGCTGTCCGATACCCATCCCAATTTAGAAAACAGATTGTCTTACAGATATTAATGAAAGTTTACAAAATTTGTGTCTAATCTGTTACAGTTATACAAAATTTTGCCTGAAAAAAACCCGATGCTGTCCGATACCCATCCCAATTTAGAAAATAGATTGTCTTACAGATATTAATGAAAGTTTACAAAATTTGTGTCTAATCTGTTACAGATATACAAAATTTTGCCTGAAAAAAACCCGATGCTGTCCGATACCCATCCCAATTTAGAAAATAGATTGTCTTACAGATATTAATGAAAGTTTACAAAATTTGTGTCTAATCTGTTACAGATATACAAAATTTTGCCTGAAAAATTTGTAAATAGGCCTTTCTTTAATGCAGTCAAGGTCAATTATTTATATAGCACATACTGTATTTATTATTTATATAGTCCAAAGTGCTGGTTAAATAAGTCTATCAATAAAATGCAATAAGGTTAAAAGAAAAAATAAGAAAGAAAAGGAACAAATAAACTTGATACATTAAATAAATAGACACAATACATTAAAAGTGTTTGTCCAGCTGCACTGTCTTGGTGTTTAGAATGTTAGAAATGTAGTGATGCAAGATTGTGTAAAGAATTTCATTTGTCACATAAATAGCTTGTAACAATGACTCAAAACTTCATCATCATTATTGTAATCACAGGAAACATGGCAGCTTCTCCTCTGAAGAATTACAGTCTGCAAGCATGGATGGTGTGTACCCATCTTCAGATATACAGTACTTGAAATAAAAGCAGGCATGTGTCCTGAAGAAACCTGTTGGGAAAAAAAATAACAATCTTCATTTTAATCTTTCATATACACTATAACCAGCATAGCTGTCTGCAAAGATTGAAAACATTTAATCTTTGTTATTTTCTTTCTCTGTGTTGCTCTCAGCAGTCAGGGACCACAGATTAAAAAAGAAGGATTTAGCATACTATTTCAGCATTTGTTGTTACTGTGTTTTAAACTTGCAGTGAGATATTAAATGCACTGGAGGCAACATCAATAAATAAAATTACTTATTTAAAGTTTCCTAAAGGGAAATGAATATTGACTGGTTGGGATATCGGCTGAGCTCAGCCTTTATTTCAAATACCATTTCTTTGACATTCAGAATAGCCCATTCACTTAAATCATTTGTTTACTGAAATGCAGAGCCCTTTAAAAGGAAGTTGCTTGTTTGTTTTGTTTTTGTTTTTGTTTTTTTTGTTAATTCCTTACAAATGTAGTTTAGCCATGGCCCAGGCTAAATGTTCATTTATTTATTAGTTTGTTTATAAGGGAAAATACAGAAAAACACTGTGAAATTTAGGTAGTTTAATAGATGAAAAAAGCCTACTTAGTTAAAACATCTAAACAAATAAATTGATGTGCATATACATGTTTCTATTAGTGTACTGTACTTGATTGTGTTAACATCGGCATTTAGCAGGTATTAATACAGCATGCAGATATAACTTGTGAATGTCTAGTGAATCTATTCATGTTGGCTTAGGAAACTTACAATATCTAAACTTTTTGTTAGCAGTAACAATGTGTATGTGTTCATAAACTAGATTCTGCAGTGCATTTTGACTCAAAGTCTGCACTTTGAGTCAAAATGCAGTTAAGCCTGCAATTTTAAAATGTGTTTATCTTTTATTCATTCAGGTATAAAAAAAATTATAGATCAGCAAACAAAATAAAGCCTTTGCCTCAACGGTGCTCTGCATACTCTAATCCTTCTTATTTTCATACCTGCACAAATTTCACTTTCACACTTTGTCTTTGCATGAAGATAATCTGTCTGGTCGAATAATTCATACTTATTCATGAGGAATTGCCCTCGTTTTTCTGCCTCCCCTCATTATTTTATTGTCATTCTTTTTACCTGCCAGTCATCAAGACATACATTCTCCTCTGCCCCTTTCTGGCTTTCTCATTATCCATTCACCACTGTTTACTTTCTCTTACATTCTTGTGTCTTTTCTGTCCATTCAGAGCCAGCGGCAGCAGCCAGCTGGCTTATCTATTATTCATATCTCTACTCTTGTCAACTAGATTTTTGTTAAATGAGCCCTAAGTCCACTGATCTGTGTGTTAATACATGTTTATGTATTACAAAATAATTCTATTCTCTAAACATTCTATAACAGAATTATCAAATCAAGAGTCATTCCAAATTTGTGTTTGCTTTTGCTTGACCATAATCACAGACTTTTAGTCTATAGGTGAAATATTCTCTTTCACACACAATGACTTTCATTATTAATTAATTTGAGTTAATTAGTGTTGTTTCACATTGCAGTTATTTATTTGCTATATATAATGATCTATATAATTACTTGCTGGAACTCATAGTTATGCAAGCAGCACAATAACTTTTAGCGGTTACACTAAAACAGAATAAATTGGTAATTGTGCCACTTAGCTAATTTAAACCATAATTTATGTTTGGAAAATTGTGATTTGTTTCTTTTCTTTTACTAGAGCTATCTCTTGATTTTTCATTGTGAATAAAAGCTCCTACATCTCTGTGCACAAGACCCTGAGCCTTATTTGATTTAGTTTACTGATGTTTTTCCTTTCTCTTCTTACTTTTGTAATACCTCTAATTCAATTAAATTTTCTTGATATAATTCTACATCATGACATACATTATCTAAAGTTACTTTTTGTTGCAAGGTTAAGACACAACGCTGAAAGAAACTGTTCCACTCATGAGCGAGCATTTGGTAACTGGAGGATGCCTTTGCTCCACGTTCCATGCTGACCCATCTTTCTTCAAATTTATCCAATTTAATCTCTCTTCTGTAGCTTCTCTCTAGTTACAATCCACACGGTGTAGAATAGAGATTAAAATGAGACACAAAATGAGAAGGATGTGTGGAATAGGCACACAAAAAGAAAGGTTGGCGTGCAGACCCATGAATAAAACAAGTGTGTGTCCTTCCTCACAGATAATGCAGCACTTAAATGGGCCAAGCATAAAATATGTAACCTCATGTTTCTTAAGCACAGAAATGATAGAATGAGATTTCCTTGGACTATGCCTGTCTCCTTCATTTGAGCATGGAAGGAAAAGTTAAAATGAATGTATTCTATTGTAGCACCTGTTGTACTTGGGACACTGCACTGACCTCCATTCATTTGGTTAGCCCAACCAAAGTGTTATTTTGAACCTTAACCATAACAATCATAACTATTCTTCACCCTAAACTAGACCCTAAATTAAGTTAGGCCTAAATTAATACCAGGTTTTGGTCTCCATGAGACACAAACACAAATAGTTCTAAAGACAAAAATAAACAACCATGCTGTGGAACTGGATTGGTAGATTATGACAAGTGTGTTTTATTTGCAGTGGTATATCAGTTGCTCTGAAATTCTTTCTACTGTGTTTATATTTTAGCACAGCAGTGTGATTAACATCACTTGTCAGAGACCTATTTGTCTTGTCTAGTTGCACAGTAAGTAACCTACTTAGTGGGTGTTATAGTTCATTGTAATGACTCCCCAGTGGCCTCCTTAAGCTACAGAGATAAAGAAAGACAGCAAGACATGAGTGAGTGAGTGATTGAATGAGTGAGAATCAATGTGACACTCACCCTCTCTCTCTCTCTCTCTCTCTCTCATTCTTTTTGCCAAAAGTGACAGACGGATAAATGCAAAAAAAATGTTGCCATGATTACTTTTGGACATGATTTACCTCTTTATTAGTTTCTGGCTGTCGTCATAGCAGCATTAGTCATTACTTCTTGCTTTGCCTGTTTTATTTTATATATATCAATCATCTCCCTCATTAGATAGCCTAACTTGTTCTGGTTCCACCGCCTCATGATTTAATCCCACTCCTAGATGGTTACAACTGGGTCTCGATATATTTTATATAAGCTCAGGTCATTGGTCACTCACTGCCAGATTGTCTTGTCAGATTATAACAAGCTTTCCAGCATTTTCTTTCTCTTGGCTTCCCTAGTGTTTTACCATGTTTGCCAGTGTTTTGAGTCACTAGCACTTAGTGATACACAGATCTGGATTCCTCTTCTTAAGAAAAACACATACAATACACACATACATATGTGTGAGAGAGAGAGTTATCATATAGTTATCATAATTATACCATAGTTATCCTATGTTATGCAGAGGTTAATGAAATATCCATTTGAGCAGATATTTGAATCCAGCGTCTGTGTGGCTGTGTGAGCAGAATTCAGCCATCTATTCAACCAAAATCAATGCTGTCACATCTCCAAATCCAATCTGCCTGTTTGGCATTAACTGTACCATAAAAGCAGCAAATTAGCTACTATCAAATCATTTATATACCAATCTATCACCTAATAGATACAGAGGACTAAAATAGTTCCCCAGTGTCCCAGGACACCCTGTCCAGCTGATGCAGCAGCTGTTGCTGGAGTGCAGCGGATGCATGTTACCTGTAGGACCAGAGGAAGGATGTCAGCTGGACCATCTGGCTTATACAGAACAAACCAGTTATAAAACCTGCAGTGTTACTGTGCAAGCACTGGTCTTATTAACTGCAACATAAAGTCATCAAGCTATCAGCTTTTATCCCCTAATGATTTTTACTTAGTTTTAGAAACTCAGGAAATTGCTTTGAATATCACTCTCATCATTCACTGTACAGTCGAGAGCATGTTATATTCTAATTGGTTTTATTCAGGCCATGCTGATTACTTCCTGTTTGGCATTATTGTTGTTTATCCCTCCTTGGCCTCACCAACAGATGACACAGGGACAAAGGGAAAGAGTGGGATACAGAAAGGAGTCATTAAAGTCTTAGTTCATTACTGCAATTTAACAAATTGTCCTCTCATCTCATCTCATTTTCTGCCGCTTTATCCACTGGGGGTCGCGGAGGGCGCTGGTGCCTATCTCCAGCTAGCATGGGGCGAGAGGCAGGGTACAACCTGGACAGGTCACCAGTCCATCACAGGGCCACATAGAGACAGACGACCATTCACTCTCACATTCATACCTACGGGCAATTTAGAGTGTCCAATTAACCTAGTCCCCAAATCTGCATGTTTTTGGACTGCGGGAGGAAGTCGGAGTACCCGGTGAGAACCCACGCACCACGGGAGAACATGCAAACTCCTTGCAGAAGGCCCCTTGTTCCAAACGGGTTGTGAACCCGGGACCTCTTGCTGCAAAGGCAAGAGTGCTCAAATTGTCCTCTGTTGAGTATACTTTTTTATTTCATCCTTTGTGTGTTAATTCCCATAACATTAAACAGTAAGGCTGTAAATGCTAGCAAGTGCACGTTTCATGCCTCACAGTAATATAACAGAAGATAGGAAATATATATCATTCAGTTTGACAGCCTTTTAAGTCTATCTCACACCTCCCAGTCTAGGCTTTAAGTGTTGAAATACATGGACATCACACAGTTTCTTATTAGCTGTGAGAGAGGAGATAGACAGAAGTAATAAAAAGAGGATATCATCACAAAGGGCAGTATATTTTTGTAATCACTTTGAATGGTTTGGAAAAAGAAAGGTCATTTCTCAGACTGAGGCGGAAATAATGAAAGACATAGTAGCAACCACATTCAGTATGTGCAGTTTGAAAGGGAGTTTGCATGGTAGTACACCATACACTGTACTACAAGTGTACACAAACAGTATATACAGTATGGACTAAAAGTATCCCAATCTCTGTTGCATCTAGTTTGGCCACATTTATATTAATCTGTCGCTTCTGAGTTGTTCAGCTTTGATGGAGCGCCCTTATTAGTGTTGTTTGTATAAGAAGAGCTTGTCGTAATTTATCAGTATATGCTTCAGCCTGCAGTTTAACATGAGGCCAAATTAAACAAGTTGGGGCATCATCTAGGTTATGCAGATGTCAAGAGAAAAATGTTATCTCTTGATCAAAATTTATTCACATAATTTTGAAATTCATACACACACACACAGACAGTATAGGTTATTCTTAATATAATAATTAGCTCGAAAAAAGCCATTAAATTTACATTACACATCATGCTCACAGCTATGTTATTGTTCAGCATTTACTGTCAGGCAGTGGAATGGATGAAGGAAGGACAGGAAGTTCCCTGGACCTCTTCTTCGCTGGAATTCATCACCCTCTATTTTTCTTCTTTCTTTCCCTTTCAGTCAATTTACCCTTGATGTGTTTAGAATTACATGTCACATTAAATAGGCCATCTGGCCTATATCTACAGTATCTGCAGGCTGCGTGTGCACGTGGTTGTGTGTGTCGTGCATTTGTGTGTGTGTTCGTGTGTGTGTATCAGGGCATTTTGCATCCCTGCCCCTTGACTTCAGTGCCTAGAATGAGAACCAGGGATCGTTATATTGTATATCTGACACACAAACAGCCCATGAATCAATAACAATGACCTTTCGTCTCTTTTGCCTGCATCCACTCTTTTGCAATTATTAAAAGACGGCAAACGCAAATACAACCACAATGTCATTCATTTTTCATGTATTGTTGCAAGCTACACACTCACACATGCACACACACCCACACACACACACACACATATATACAGTATATAGTTTCTCACAGGTCATCATGAGCCAGTGCTGCAGCACTGCAGAGATTTTACTGATTTAAATGCTCAGCACACACAAGTTTAGGTAGCCAGTTGGGCATAATGTGGTGCATTATTATCCACAGTATGCACAAATACTCATATACATATTGCAGGCAGTTATTGTGGATAAGAAAATGCCTTTTGATAATCAGGATTTAACTTTGTTTTTTACCATGTGATGCAATGTATTTTTTACTCTCCATGAGCTAATGAAAATTGGCTGAGGGAGTCATAATCATAATTGTGCTGCAGCAATATTTTGCAACCTAGCTGCCCATCTACTAACCAAGGGTGACATGCCTTGTGAATACTTCTTTCACATTTCTGTAGTGAGTGAGGTAGTGACAGCATTATGTGAAGTCAATTACTTGTTGTCTTGTAATAACCTGCAAGATCATATATAGACCATTTTATACACCCTTTCTATTATGATTTTAAAGAAAACTAAACTGAACCCAAAATGCGGAAGTCGGAACTGCGAGGAAGGGGTAATGAAAAATCTGTTAAACAAAAAATCAAGCCAAAAAAAAGCACTAAACAATAAGAAGCATGATGCTCATTTGAACTCTAGCATTTTGTACTGACTATCTCTACATGCCTGAATGCAATGAATTGCTGAAATGTGATTGGCTGATTAGATAGTTATATTTACAGGCAGTAACAGGTGTACCCAATTGACCATATGTGTATATTTCATTTTGCCCCATGGTAAATTAATAAATCAGTGTCCTTCTTGTTCTTTATGTGTCTATCAGTGTAAATGCACATGTCACAGATTAGACAAAAGAGGAATTGCTCTGAAAAGAAGATGGAGAATGTTTGAAGCTGAAAGAGGAAGGAAACAGCCCAAACAAATTGTTGCTGTGTAGAAGGCAGTGTAGCTTGAAGAGTTGATGCAATACTGAGTAGTGAGCTGTGAAAAGCCAAAACTGAGCAGCTTTGTCGTCTCTCCGTGGGAAAGACTTTTTTTCTCCCACTCAACTCAAACAAGTGAGCCACTTGGTTTTATCTGTGGGAAATGATTTGGATCCAGCTGTGGGTGATGAAGCAGGTTTTCTCCTGAAGCGTGTGCCTGGCAACACTGTCATGCAAACTGGGTTTTAACAAAATTGTCTTCTGAGTTTGCTGTCACGTCAGTGCTGGAGAAAAACAGCTGTTGGTGAACCACCAGTTATCACTGTGGGCATCATGTATTTGCTAACAAGATTTTCTTTTAATCCTGGCACAGATTCTCGACATTCAGTGAACAGTGTATAGTTTTCTTTTAAACAAAATTGGAATCAAACCCTTTACTTTTGAAAGATTTATTCGTACTCAGCATCTGTTTTCTACATCGACTCTCATATCACACATCTTTTTTTGCCAGAAACCCATCTGTATCATATGTCTCTGAAGATTCTCAGTGTATGGAATCGACATTCAGTGAACGGTGTATAGTTTTCTTTTAAACAAAATTGGCATCAAATCATATGTAGCGTGCTACTGTGATTTATTGAGAAACATACAGTTAATGAAACACACACTTTGATCATACACTATTTTGAATGTAATCACTCCACTCTTGGAGGAAAAGAGCAATGAAAGCTACATTATACAGGGGATTACAGTGGAGGTGGTTAGAGAGGAGAATCATTTTTCAGAGTATAACCCTCTAATCAGTATTTAACTTCAAACATTTGCTTGTCGACTAATTGGGGATGACAGATGAAGAAAGGTTTGGAGGCTAATTCTGTGTGATTGGCCTCATCTCAATGGGATGGATCAGTGGTCTGGGCGGGGGGAGCTAATCAGATGAACAAATCACTGTAGTCTGTCTCAAAATGTTGTTAAACTGCTGGACCTGATATGCCAAGCTGATTAAATCACAAGCCATATCAGCCTGATAAACTAAATTATACTGAGATGGCATTAATAGAACAGTTAATCAGCTCAGCAGTGTTCCACCTGCATGTCAGTCTCTGCTTGAGTGGAAGCTGATCTCAAACTAAAATATATTTTTAGAAGCTGCAGTTTTGCCTGGTATTATGCAGTTCCACACAGTATCTGGAAAATTAAATCTATAGCATCACATAATTTAATATGAATCAGGCGTTAATACAAACTGAATATCAATTTATTTATGACCAATACTGATTAATTTGGCTCGCTATCAAGTAATATGAATTTCAAAATTCTTTATTTATTGTCATTAAAGATGATGCTCTAGTGCTTTGAAAACTGCTTTCAGACTCTGTCAGATTTCAGACAAAGAGTCATCAAATAATATGGTTAAACTTACTGATGAAGGCAGAAGTAGACCAACAAGCCCATGTTCTCATTGCTTGGTAAGCATTTTGTTAAGTGGATAAAATCATTTTTGTTGTTGTTGTTGCCGTTTGTTGCTTCGTTTACTTGTTTGCGGTCTCAGGTAGCAGCCATGTTTTCAGTGAACTTGCATGCCTGCTGTATTGTCTCACTATGTAATTATGCAGAAAGAGCTGGCTTTTTACAAGTATACCTCATACAACTCTGCTTCAAAGTGTTAAAGTAACACTTTAATGTCTGAATTGTAACAAAGGAGAGGGAATAAATTCTAAACTAAATAAAGTATTATCTTATCTTATCTTATCTTAAACAAGAATCTGGCTGTCATTGGTATTTTTCCATTTTCAGTTGCCTTTAGTTTGACAAATCATCTGACAACATAGTAAGCATGTTGACTAAAAACACCACCACAACACTTACAGACCACAATTTTTTGATTATTCAGTGGCATTATTTATTTTTCTTACTTTCCGTTTGCTGTTTATTATTCTTGGGATTACTGCATGCAGTTGGACCAATGGAGGTTCAGCTCTTCATTCAGTGACAGTGTTTTTATTGTTTATTATCGCAACTGATCACAGATTCTCATAGAAATATAAAAGATATTCAAACTACAGCTGTGTTGTTGAAGATGGTTGTGTTAAAGCTTTCTGAGATTAAAACATTTGTACAGCTCGACTTGTGCTTAAAGATTTGTGGAACCATAGCAATTGCAACCTTACACACTTCCCAACATTTATCAGTTAATTATAAAAAAAAAAAACATTATGAATATATTTTTAAAATATAAACAGTACAACTCTGGATAAATTAAGTATGGTTAATAGTAGGTTTTTTTTTTCCCCTTGTCTTTTGGCTGCTCCCTCTCTAAGGGTCACCACAGCATCTGGCAGAGATTTTTACACCCGATGCCTTTCCTATTACAACCTTCCCATTTAACCTTGGGACCAGCACAAGAAGTACTATGACTATGCCCCGATGGCTCGGTCAATTTAGATTGTCCAACTAACACTGAGCAATAGGGATCAGGTACCTTTCTCATGGGTACCCCAGCCCTTGTTTGGTGGGGGCTTTGGTCACATGCCAAGTTCTCTTTCTGCTTGGCTATGGGCTGTCCAATGAGTAATAATAATAATAATAATAAAATGTAAATAAAATAAAATAATTTAACTGGGAGCATAAGGTGTAGAAAGAATGTACGGTAATCCACATTGAGTTCCTTTGTAAGGCTCTTGCAGCTTCATGAATATGTCATTGTTCATCTTTACAGTTCCTGCTAAAGAGATTAAAGTGGTTGAGAGACCATATCAAAGGCAGAAGACAAAGGCAGATCTTTTTTGCTTAATCCTTTAATTTCGTTCTAGTTGATGTATGAGAGACATTGTATCTGTTGACAATAATGAGAGTAAGGAACAAAGATTAGGTGGAATAAATGGAATACTTCAAAACCTTACAAGGGTTCATAACTACAAAACCAGAATGTGACAGAATTCTTTCTCTTATTTTAAATACTATAAAGCGTTCTGAACGTTCTGAAAAATTTTAAAATCTTCAGGGGCTGTATACACCACTCAATAATTGCTGAAAACATATCCCCCTCAGCTTGTGAAGCACAATAGCAGCTTGCCGCTGATGTGAGATGTGAAAGCTCAGATAAAACAAAGGTTTGCTCCCTGTCAACGCCAACAACAGGCAGACAGCATTGGAGATGAGCTGGTGAGCAGCTGATCACTGAGGAGCTTGAGAATCAGTTACTGAGCGCAAAACATGCAACAAATGGGAGAGTGAATATTGAATTTATGTTCTTCAGGAGGTCACAAATACTGTATGACCCAAAATGACTGATAATCAAGCTCTTAGTCTGGTTGGTGTGTAAAGGCACAAACTTCATAAAATATTATTATCATTCATAGAACAGACAAGTAACCAAACCTATGCTATATTGGTGGTCACTTGGTTCATTCAGTGAATCCTGAGTGTGTGGTTATGTTCTCATGTTCTAAAAGGTGGTTATTTTCTGCAGTAAAGCATACACATAAATCAGTCTTTGACTTTTTTGATATCTACAACTAAAGCCCATTTCTTAAGGAAAACAGAATCATGTCTTCTGGAAATTATAATTAATAAAATGAATAATGATTAGCAAAAATGTGTTTATTAAGGTATTTTACAGTAAATGGGAATCAACATATGATAGCTTAGAGATTTAGCTGATTTGCATGAATTCCACACATATTTGGACAGAGCAGTTTGCTCATTATTATTTCACCAGCCTTTTGTGTCATCAGACTCTTATGCAAAGCTTTGAATCTTCATTAGGTCAAACAAGCTGTTACCATCTCCCAAATTCTTCCTTAGCTTGTCTGAATTCACACCCAAAATATAGTGTCAAGCATTTGTTAAGGTTTTGGCTGAATATTTATGGATAATTAAACAATCTGTTCTTCTCTTAAATACATGTTTGTGCAGCTCTAAATTATTGCGCTTAACTATAATAAAAAAAAAATAAATTAATAATTACTGGTTGCATGATCGACATAGTTGTAGCAATTATGATACTAATTTTGTAAAACATTTAATGTGAACATTTTAGGAATTTATGGCATTTGACATGGTGTGCCAATGACTTTGTTGTGCAATGCTGGGTTGTGGCAGACAATTGCTCCCTGTCCAATCATCTGAGCATTTTAACACAGCAGTCCATGTCAGCTCTGTTGTGCTCCACAAGCCACTGTAATTTCTTTGATGAGTTTTTTCATTGTCAAAATGAAAAGAAATGAAATCTAAAAACACAATCATAACACTGTGAGTAACAATGAGTGGCAATCACGTTAAGTGTGGGCATTGATGGACGATGTAGTGTTGTCAGATTTCTTATTGAACACTTTCACTCTCTGAGCTTGAGAAAAAGACCATTTTGCTGACATTTCCATTATTTCTTTGTTTTTGAACAGTAATAATATACAGTGTGTGAATACAAGTACACTAATAAACTACAGTCAGTAGGAAAGTGCCAGGATTAGTGCTGACACTGGGTAACGTTCTCCATCTGGAATGATGCAGAGGCATTGATGAATGATCTGAAAGTTTGAAGAAAGTCTCAATTTTCTTACACAACAAGTTTAGGTTCACTGGATGTTTAGGTTCTGGTTTCCTGGTGAATTGCTTGTCATTAGCACTTGACCACACAACTGTTATTTTGTTTTAAATGTGAAGTTTCTTTGAAACCCGTCTTGATGGTTCAAGGAAATGCTTCACTGTGAATTTGTTAGATAAAATGCACAATAGTTTATTTCTAAATCTTTTTTGGAATTTATATTATTAAACGGTTATGAGTTTCGATACATAATACAGTACAAAGTTTTGCCAAAATTGTTCATGCTCAGAACGTCTTCCGGATGTCGTTATGTACTGTAGATGCACACACTCAGTCAGAGATCACACAAACACATCATGGTTATGCTTGACCAATTTTGCACAAAGCTTACACAAACACAAACACATCACCAAAAGCCCATGTGATTGCCCTTGCTCTCGCCATCACGTGTGACTGACTGCTGCAATCTCAGGTTAGAGCTACTGCCGTGTAGTCATTAAAATGTCAGCTTTGTCCTGACATTTACTTCATTTTCCATTTACAGGAGAGGAAAACACACTCCTTCTCAAAAAAATCTGCCACAGTCACTCACTGCAAAGAGAAAAATGCAAGGACACATAAAACATCTCATGTTCTGTTTTCAAGTTTTAAGTTTGGGTTTTTTGCAACATTCTAGCAATTCCAGTATTTCACCCCGAATATCATCATGTGCATTATTTTCTCTCCTTTTCTGTTTGTAATGAATAAAAGTCCTGTATGACTGAGCCGAGAGCCAAAGAGTTAAGGAACTGCCTGCGAAGCAGAATTTCATTCTGGTCTTTGTTGGGGTTGTGTGTGTAATTTACTCACTGTAAAAGCTACACTTCAACTAGGGCTGTCAAATTATTTAAAAATATATATATATAACTTATTAAATCTTTCTCTTTTAATACTGGAGCTTATAGTACTTGATGTTTAAATGTAACAGCATCGGTATAAGCATCATGAATAAGTAACACAAAGAAGGCAAATCTAAGTCTAGATACTATTGTTTTATAGCATATTTCCTGTAAGTTTAAAGATGGACTCCTGTAAATGACAGACGGAACTTGTGCAATTACACACAATATGAACTTACATGCATCAGCACCACAACAAAACCCAGGCCAAACTGAAGACCAATCAAGGCCATTGAATATACATATGTGGAATTAAATCAATTCGTATGTGTGCTCCATTTAATACAGTGCAAATCTTTTTGCTCATTTTGTCCAAACCCCTGCAGTTTCCTGTCTTTATGAGTGACATGTGGTGTGATGATGTGTGACATTACCCACAGCAATGCAGTGATCAGTTCAGTGATCTCCTGTGCTCCACCATATTCATCTTCCCTGCTTTTTCTTCATATAATGTGTTGATTTGTCGCACATTAGTGTAACTTGTGTGATGCCATTTGAATGATTTCTCTTTGCATGTCATCCTCTATTATACTGATTTAGTGACAAGTTTCAGCTGTTCACTTAGCAAAAGTTTTAGCTTCTCACTTAGCTGCTTTATTAGACTCCAATGACGACTGCACTCCTGTAACTTAGACTGTAGACCTGTGTGAAAGTGTTTTAAAGTGAGATTTTCCGAGGAGAACTCTATTATTGTTCGCATCAATCTTTGGGAAGGGTGAATGTGGAGGTGCACAGTAGCCACAGAAAAAAAACAATTTATGTGATATAATGATATACTGTTTTATATGCATTAAATATTTTAAGTTAATCCCAATGATTAATGAGTTAATTTTCAGAGTACTAATCCCACCCTGTCTAGACAAGCACGGGCGAGTCAATCTTATTATGCAGTGCACGCAAATTTGTAGAATAAGTATTGGTGAAAGGAAGATGTCCTTTACTGTAGCTATTGTCCATAATTGTTGACTTACATTTGGTACTTAATATCAAAATCACTCATCATATCAACTGTTCAAAGGTGTACTGTCAGTCACTCACTCAGATGTTGCTCTTTCTGTGACCTTTCTGTGAGAAGTTATACTTCTGTGATGTCACAGATACTAATGTTTAATTATATTTATATATTTAGTGGGTCAGGCCCTCCTCTCATTCCTGCTTCATTTAAATGCCTCAATTTAACTGCTGTATAACGTAATAATATTTCATTCTCTTCATTTGGAGTCATGTGGAAGGAGAAGAAAGGCAAACTAAAAAATAAAGAACTTGTTACAGAAGAAGAGGCTTAAATACTTTATCAGACTGAACATAGGATGAAATGAAGCTATGAGAAATGTTTCCCATTAATGTAATGTCTTTAAAGTTTATAACTTGTTTTCAGTTATTACACTTGATGTTTTCTCCTTTGGTTCAACATTAACTCCCTGTCAGTACCGGGACCTCACACTTGACCTCAGTGATTGTTATCATTACTCTGCTTTATGGAGGCACGTACTTCCAATTATCTGTCCGGCCAAGCAAAGCTGCGTGTGTGCTGGTGTGCTTTTGTGCATGTGTTATTTATCCATTACCTGTAAATGAATTAGACGAACCACTGCTCAAACAAAATACACTGACTCAAAGTTATAACAAAGAGGTGTTTTCAGTCAGTTGGGCCATTGCAGTAAAGTTAGAGGCTGGCTCTACAGCTCTGCAGTGTCTCTGGAGGAACTATAAAGCCTGCAGCCAGTAAGGCATCCCAGTAACAGTGTTTTGCCTTAATTAACACAGGGCTGAGTTGAAGTATGGTGTTTACCCATGTTAGAATCCAGCAGCAAGGAAAGAGGGACATAGTGTCTGTGCCAAAGAATCAATTTTTTACTGGCAAAGGGTTTTTTCTGCTGTGGACAAGCTTTTTAGTAATTAAGCTAAGGATGCATTACAAATTATGGTAGCTATTATTGTGACACAGAGTGTAGCGTACACTACAGACATAAAGCAATGCAGCATTTATTAAACACAAAGTTAAGCCAACAACCCAAGTAATTTTTGCAAGTTAAATAGCTTTCCATTTTTATCAGTATTTTCTATTCCCAAAATTCAGAAAGAAAGAAAGATTTTTTAGTATTTTGTTTGTCTTGGCTGCAGAACATCAAGGCAAGATGGCATCACTTTCAGGTGGTTCAGAATCAGTCTGAGAGTGGGAAGAATAAAGTGGTGCGTGTAATGTTTTTTATTGACAGTAGATGGTGGCACAAGGATCACATGATTTTGAGGGAACAGCTGTCACATTGACACTAAACTGTGGGACTAAATCTATAACTACATTCTGGATATGAAAGTTGTTTTACACTGTCTTGATTGTTTATGTTCCCTTGTCCATTAGAGTGATGTCATCCACTGTTACCGACTCCAGAGACCCTTTGCCTCCAATTTCTTAATGTACAATCTCTTGTACTTTTTGTTCATTTATTCATTTTGTATATATTAGTATTTTATTTTATCATTGTCATAGTCTTAAACTAAACATCCTCCTTCTTAACTGTGTAACCCTCCTACATGCATGTAGACATAAGCACATCTGTAATGTAAACATACAGCAAGTGAAGCCCAAGAGTCAACTCAGCTCCTGCTTTGCTAGGTTCAAAAGATACAGTCTCCACCCTCCTGATCTTGATCAGTTAAACTATGTACCCAATTTTGTAATCATGCACTCTCATTTAAAGCTGGATGGTAAATGAGTTTGTATTCATTGTGTGCCTACTGCCAAACTACTAAATTAATTCCCACTGACTTGAATTGCAAATAGAGTAATTACTGATGTACATTTAGTTACTGTGAAGATAGATTTTGTTTTAGCATTAAATTTGTTGTAGTTTTAATCATCGCTATGCTGCAGACTTCCTCCAAATGACATCACACTTAGAGAGGTGTTGTCCATTTATTTATGGTCTGTGAGGGAAAGGATTCAGACACCTTCTTTATTCAGATCTGAAGTAACTTTTGTTTCCAGTGAGAGTGAAAATGTAAGCGGCAGCTGTAGATTATGTTAATGGTTATAAATTATGTTAAATTATTATTTTATGTTGAGATATATTTTAAGTGCAGTTACACTAGAGGCTACATATGTGAGCTACAGATAACAACCAGTAGATTCCAACTAGTGTACTTATTGATTCATATAATTTTGTAGCTTCACATCAGAAAGACTTAACTGATATGAAAACACTTAGCTGAAATGGCACTTTCCACATTATGCACAGTGGTTATAGATAAGTATGTCTTAACAAAGCCCACTTGATCTCAACACATTATAAAATACAGCAATTATACTTCTAGTGAGTGTGTCTGTTCGCAAAGCTCTACACTCTGTTACTCTGCCTTATTTTCAAGTGATGAATATTGACTGTTTATCTTAACCACTCCTTGACTTTAGTCACACTGACCACAGCCACAGGAATGAACTCTACAAGAGATCATGTTCAACAGTGATTATCCTTATATTAAATTTGTTCTGAAACTTTGTCTTCCTTGAGGCCTTCTTTGTGCTTTTTTTGCTTCCATCATCCCTGTCATTCCTCGCTCCATTGCCTCTCACAACACAAACTGTCAGACCCTGAAAAACATCAACAAACCAGCAAGAGATGCAGATTTTCCTCCTGATCTCAGTCTTTGTTTTTTTCTGTCTTTCTCTTGTTCTACTCTGCATAGATGAAAGAAAAGAAACCTTTTTAACTAGTTTAGTTTGAAAGAGATGCAAATTTTTACAAGATACACTTGTGGTCAAACAAACCACAAGTGTATCTTTTGGAAGTTATTATTCACTGAAGCTCTCAATTTTAAATTAGTTAATTTGATATTGGGAGCAAGGCATGGGAAAACACTGAAGAGCAATATGATAATACAACACAATCATGTATACACAGCCTTGCAAAGACCTTTAACTGGCAAGATTTTTTCTTATCTTGAGGGCTAACACTCAAAAAGTTGTTCAGAATCACTAGAGGTCACCGGAGTAGCCTCCTTCTGAAGGTCTTTTACTAAATGAACTAAAGCTGATTCTTATAAAGATAAAACACATAGCTCAGTGTAAGGTTTATTCATCCTACTGACCCTTGTCCAGCTCTGTGGGAATTAATTACAGGACATCCTCTTCTTTCTGAAAGAGACTGCTGGCACAATGGCCTGTTTCTTTGGACAATTATCAAATCAGTGCTGGCCTCCACCCAGTGTTAGAGGATGAATGGAGTGTGTTTTGTCCTTTGTTCCTGGACTCACTTTTTGACTGCTATTACAGTGGGAGATAAGATGAAGGTTTGGGAAAAGAAAGATGTATCACACTTCACCTTCACTTTACCTTTCTTGTAATTATTTTCTGAAAGGAGCCCAGCTAAATGAATTGAAGCAAATAAAAAAGTAAATCCAGTTATGAAACACCTTGAAACTGTGTCTTTAGTAGCACCACTGCCATCTGTTAAATTTCACTTCTCATGCATGTGCTGGCTCATTCTGTGCCAGTGACTAAATCTGTATTTGCCATTGTTGGCATAAAACTTGGCATAAAGATTTTCACATTCAGAGTACAAAAATCCAACATACGATATTATAAATACATGATTGGTAATACACAAAGCCCAGCTGCAAAGAGCTGCTTAGTGTCATAATACATAAGCAATACATAAGCAAGCAGAAAGCAACCAGGGGGCAGCAATAAGGCAGAATAAATAATGTAAAGAATTATAGTTGTGGCATTGCTAATGTTTTAAATTAGGTCCACAAAGAGTGTCCATAGACACTTTTATGTGATCATTTATAAAGTTCTTGTTGCAGTTTACCAACAATTCACTTTTCAACTTAACTTATATAATAGAGAAAGTTGTGTTCTGTTACTTCTAGTGAGTGTGTCTGTTCGCAAAGCTCTACACTCTGTTACTCTGCCTTATTCTCAAGTGACAAATATTGACTTTTTATCTTGCCCACTCCTTGACTCTAGTCACATTGACCACAGCCACAGGAATGAACTCTACAAGAGCTCATGTTCAACAGTGATTAGCCTTATAGTAAATTTGTTCTGAAACTTTGTCTTCCTAGAGACCTACTTTGTGCTTTTTTGCTTCCATCATACCTATAATAGAGAAAGTTGTGTTCTGTATCCTCTCTCTCCACCCTAACATTTACATGTAATTATCTTTATCACCCATTATTAATAGTTTCATTGTGTATGTGCATGAATCTCCATTCTCTCCTCCTATATTTGTGCGTCTGCATTCCAGAAAATGAATAATGTGTTTCACCTAACACTTTTTTTAAAACTATATACAGTATGTCTTTGTTGCACAAGCACAACGGATTCCTGTGAGGTACGTGTTATAGATACATGTGCATTGCCCAAACACCCTATAGTCCAGCAACTCTGCGTTGATATTCACCTTCCTGTCTTCATTTACATACTGATGCACCCACGCAAACAGTTTTCTCTACACTGAAAAATAATGAAACTAGAAATCTCTCAAGAGTTCTAGTGTGAGTTAACGCTTTAGCATTAAAACATGCTTTCAAGGTCCATTCTTCTTTCCATTAATTCAGAACCATTTTTTAAATGGAGCTGTTCGCTATGTTCTTTTTGATTATTGAAATATTATAGTTCACATGTGATCTTCAATGAGTTTGTGCTCATTTTATCATGATGCCCTCTTTTTTCAGATGTGTCATTTCACATTGGCCTTTAATCAAAAGAATTTTAAGCCCATATGTAATTTTGAAAATGTAATTTTTCCCCCCCTCATAATTAGCAACATGTATTATTACTTTAAAAACTCTTGGTCACGTAAAGCATGTTATCATGCTTTTTCTTATTTTGAACCAGTGTTAGAATTAGAAGAAAATAAGTAAAAGTGCTGTAGATCAGATATGAGTTTGGAAGTGAGAGGAGACGAGGACATGCAGGAAGTAGGTGGCTGTGCTGGTGGGTTAAAATAGATGTGTGACTGATGTGGAGACTACCAGTGAAAGAAGTACAAGTTAGGTTGACTGGTGACTCATATGTGTAAATGGTTGTTTTTATGAGTCAGCCCTGTGATGGATGACCTGTCTATGGTACAGACATTGGCCTCATTTGCCCCTCAGAAGGATGCATGGTATATTTTATGGATGCTCACTTAAGTGTGACTGGATCAAACTCACCACACTTGTAGTTATCATTTTTCATGTATCTACAATATTTCATCTCCCTTTTCCTCGCTTCTCTCCTGACCTTCTTCTCTTCAGTCATACTATCATTTCCCCTCTCAGCCTAAATTCGCCCATGATTTGACTTTTCCCGGAATCTTCTATTAACTACAGTAATGTAAATATCATTCATCCTTTATCATGTAATCATGAAATGCATTTTATGTTCAATCTCTTAATCTTGGTATTCTTTGAGTTGGTATTTGTGTAGTAAATGTGCATGTGTATGCTGATACATACATGCAGTCCACTCGCTTCACTATTTTAATTAGCATTTAATATCTCTGTCTTATGTGTCAGTTTTCTGTCACTCAGAACTAGGTTCATGCTCTTAGTCTAGTGTATAATCACAAACAACTCAGAGTCAGGGAGCAGCTTCTCTCTGTGTCACAATGAATGCTGGTCAGCTGTGCTTTATGCCAAAATGATAATATCACCATGGAGATCAGTGGATTAATGTGTAGTTAGTGCATCCACATAGTTGTCATTAAGTTTGCTGTACTGCAGAAAAACATCAATTATTATTATATGTACCCTGCCTCTCGCCTTAGTCAGCTGAAGTTAGGCACCAGCACCCACCACGACCCACAGTGGAGGATAAAGCGGTAGAAAATGAGAGAGAGAGAGAGAGAGAGAGAGAGTTTAAAATATTAGAAGTTTGTTTTTAACCCCTGAGATGACAGCTGGGTTCAAAACTCTGATCATAAGGTATCTTCTAAAGGAGAAGGCCAGTGGTTTTCATACTATGACACAGAGGTCAACAGAGGTAATTTACAGCTTCTACATTTTTCTTGTTGTTGTTTTGTATTTAAATCTGTAAATTTAGCTTTTATTGTTTGCCCTTTTAGGATCTTATCAAAAATCACTATGTCAGAAGGTAGACTTCATGAGGATGTGTTATCCACGGCATCCATAGCTTTATCGTCCCTCAAGGGGAAAATTGCTTTGTAGTTGGCAATATAAAAAAGCAATAAAAACAATTTATTGAACACAATAAACAAAGACATATAGGACAAAATAGTCATCACATAACCAAACTTGACTTAAAACAATCCCAATCACATTTCAAGTTTATGAGAACTGCCAATTGAGCACAAGAAAAAAATGAAGCACATTGAAAACAATACAAACTGTAAAAAAACAAGCATAAAAAACTATGTTTAAGAATTGTAAGAATGAGTAGTGTCGATAGAACTTGAAATACTGACTGAACGCATTCAAACAGAATAGAAAAACAAAACAGGATAAAAAAAAAACAATTATGTGTCGTAGCATCGTTATTGGACATTTCCTGCCCCCTAGTGGTCAATAAATACACAATGCAGCTATAACTGAACAACCTCTCACTGTTCGAAGAGCAGTATTTAATGAACCAGAGAGAAAACATTCTTTCCTGAAATCTAGGTTGAATAAAATCATGTTGCGCAAACATTAACAGCATCTCAGTTAACAACTTAAACTGTATTAGTGACATTCTCTCTTTCTCTGACTAATTGGAGGTTGCAATGTTAGAGCGTTTGGTTCGAGTTTCTGAACCATCTCACAGTCCTTATTAATTTATTAGTTTATGATCACTTTGCTTTAGGTGTTTTAGGTGGTTTTTTGTGTGTTTTTTTTTTTTTTTTTTTTTTTTGTTTGTTTGTTTGTTTGTTTGTTTGTTTTTTTGAGTTTGCCGGTCAGGGTTTGTACATGGCCTCACACACCATAGTGGTGGTCGTGAGCGGCAGTGACTTCTCCCGGTTGTCACGGAGACAGACACTGCATCATAGTGGGAGCCGGGTCCCTGCACACCGTGGAGGAGGTAGCCTTAGTTGTGGGAGCGGTGACCGGGCACGGCTCCGTGAAATCAGCGGCCAGGATGAACGGAGCGGTGGTGATGTTCCTGGAGAAGGTGGAGCAGGTGAACCGTCTGGTGGAGGCCGGAATCAGTGTCGGGGGTTTGTTTGAATCAGTTTTGCCACCGGTAACAAATGTCGGGAGGACATGAAGTTCATAAGTGACGAGTTTCTGTGCAGGGAGTTATCCAGATATGGTAAAATCTTTTCACCCATTAATAAGTCTCCATTATTATTATTAAAACTCGTCATTTTTCACCGGAGACAACTTTACATGATTCCGAACAACCGCTTGATGTGTTTGATGTGCGCTTTCACGTCACTGTGGAAGACTTTGATTCTGTTTTGTCCGCTACTTCTGACACTATGAAATGTTTTCTTTGTGGCGAGGAAGGACACATAGCGAAGTCTGAGGGCTGCGGGGCTGCCCGCCGCTGCGCGACAGGTGAAGCGAGGGGTGGACAGGTAGGTGAGACAGGTAAGATAGGAGGAAAAATATTGCATTGTGTGGAGAAAAGGGAGGTGAGACAGGTGAAGTGGGTGGCAAACAGGTAGGTGAGACAGGTAAGATAGGAGGAAAAATATTGCATTGTGTGGAGAAAAAGGAGGTGAGACAGGTGAAGTGGGTGGCGAACAGGTAGGTGAGACAGGTAAGATAGGAGGAAAAATATTGCATTGTGTGGAGAAAAGGGAGGTGAGGTAGGTGAAGGTAGTGCAATAGGTGGAGAACAAGGGGGTGAGACAGGTAAGGTGGGCGATGAGCAGGCAGGTAAGACAAGGCAAGGTGTTTGGTAAGCAGGTGTGTGAGGCAGGTGAAGTGGGTGGCGAACAGGTAGGTGAGACAGGTAAGATAGGAGGAAAAATATTGCATTGTGTGGAGAAAAGGGAGGTGAGACAGGTGAAGTGGGTGGCAAACAGGTAGGTGAGACAGGTAAGATAGGAGGAAAAATATTGCATTGTGTGGAGAAAAAGGAGGTGAGGCAGGTGAAGGTAGTGCAATTGGTGGAGAACAAGGGGGTGAGACAGGTAAGGTGGGCGATGAGCAGGCAGGTAAGACAAGGCAAGGTGTTTGGTAAGCAGGTGTGTGAGGCAGGTGAAGTGGGTGGCGAACAGGTAGGTGAGACAGCAAAAGGACTCATCATGGGCCACAGCAAAGTCTGAAGAGAGTTTAGAGGTGAGGATGGGGAGGGATGAGACAAGCAGGAGGAGAATCAGAAGAGCAACAAGCAGAAGAAATGTCAAGAAGAACAAATTAGTGTCTGAGCACCAAAGACGGAACGAGGGAGAGAATAGAGGAGCTAAAGGAAACAAGCCAAATACACCTCAGTTTCATAATTTGGAGAAGTGAGTTTACAGTAATAAACTATGTGGGCTAATGACTGCAATTGTGTTTTATAATCAATACATTATTGAGCTGTAGACAATAGCTTACAGTGTATTTAGTCTCATTTTTATTTAATTTAGTCCTGTTTGGTACTGAATCCACAACCCATGTCACACTACATGATTACAAATGTACTTGAATTTCAACCCTAAATTTAGGATAAATGAAATTCATTATGAAAACATATAAATTATTGGTGGCATGCATTCATTAGTTTTTGTTTGTTGCATTTTAACCATAATTATTTTTAAAAATGTCTATTTGAAAAAGCTAAAATACAAAATATACAGGTCAGATATAATTATCAGACTGCAAAAAAATTGTATGAAGATGAGAATTTTTTCACAATATCTATATTTTATAAAGACAGCAAAATTGATTACAAGTAACTGTGCGTGCATGTGTGCACATTTGTGTGTCTGTGAGTTTTTCCATATGCATGCACATGTCCATGCATGCATCTGTGCATCTGTGTGTGTGTGTTGTAGAACTTTTGCCTACAAGGACACATGAGCTCCACACTCTGGCTCACCAACGCTTCAAAGTTTTCCACCTCAACACCAATAGAGACCTAATCTTTGACTCTTTGACTTATTCTTACTGTTAGTGCCTTTAACAATATGATTTGTGATGTGTATTACAAGTGACCAAAATGTACCCGTGAACTGTGGTATGATCATTTGGTAGCCACGGAAACACTCCAGTGCATGATTGCATGCATCTTACATGTTTGTTTGACCTTATTTTAATATCAAACAAACCAAACCACTTGCTGACACCCAGTAGTTTGTGCTAATACATTCATGTTATGTTTTCAGCTAGTTTAATGTAATCCACCAACTAATTAAATCAGATCAGGATATGAACTTTGACCTCCTGCTCAGAGCTGAAGCTGAGTTGCGCATGAAATTGCTTTTCAGTTCCTGTCATTCCTTTTTTATCAAGCCTGATTCTGAGTTGCAAAGAGCTAAGAGTGGGCCAAAATGAAAGATGCAGCACTGAACACACATGTTGGAGCAGAAAACCTGCACTAATTTCCACTAAAATAACATATCTATAAATAGAACACAGTGGACTTTCTGTGCAAAGGTACATGAAAAGAGGAAAGCAACAGCAATAATGAATCATCTTTACTAAGCATCGGGAGGATAATGTAAAAGGGGCTGTTAGTGGACAATTTATATTTGACTGGCTTCAGTGGCAATGTCTGCATTAAAGGCACAATCATCAAAAGCATGCAAATGCAAATTATTTGTTGTTACACGGTAGCATCTTTGAAGCAATGCCCTGCGAATTTTGAAAATATCACCCACAGGTCAGTGGTGCATGTTAACTACCTCTCAGGCACACCCGTATCCAGTGACAACATAATAACGTACCCATAATAAAATCACAAAGATTGTATATTTTATGTCCTTATATCTAGATTTAAAGGCATTGGTAAAACTTGCACAATTGAAATCTTTCACCCCAGCCATAGCATTGCAGAGTTGATTGTGTTGAGCAACACACTGACCTGCATTATTGTTATGGTTTTTGGTTTATTCAGTCACTCACTTATTCTTGTGCATTCACCAATAAATCTGAATTTTATATCCCTCTGCAAAAATCAAATTTGTCCTGAAGCTTGTTAAAAAGAAAGTACGGAAGCGTATTGCATTAACTTAAAATAATGTTTAAAAAAAATTATCTTCCGGGTTCTGTTTTTATTCGTTTTTTTTTTTTTTGCTCCTCATTGCATCCAATGGAAGCTAGACAAGAAGCTCCAGGAGGGTCATGTAGCCCACTAGTCCTCCTGCCCAGTCAGCCTGCCTGTTCCCATACAATGCTTTCAGTTTCAAGAATAAGTCAGTAAAGGTAACGTTTGTAAATAGTTCCACATGACATGTTGATGTAATCCAACAACTATCCACTCTCACATTCACACCTACTAGCAGTTTAGAGTGTCCAATTGGCCTAATCCCCAAATCTGCCTGATTTTTGGACTGTGGGAGGAAGCATTTATTCACTCATCCACTGTCTACCACTTTGTCACCACTATGAGGACAAAGGCGGGGTGCATTTTGGACAGTTTGACAGTCCATTGCAAACGTATAGAGAAGAACACTAGTCACTCTCACATTCACAGCTATGGTCAATTCCAGTTATTCCAGAGAGTCCAGTTAATCTCTGCATGTTTTTGACTATGGGAGGAAACAAGAGAACTCAAAGTAAACCACACAGAAAGATGTATCAAGATGCAAACCAGCAGTTTTCTTGCTATGAGGCAATAGTGCAAGCCACATGTCCCACTATGTGGCCCTGCTGCATTTAAATCCTTTCTATATATCAGTAGTGAACACACACCAACCGAGCACAAGAGCAGTGGGCAGCACTTTTCCCCACCCAGGGAGCATTGGGGGTTGGGTACCTTGCTCAGTGGCTTCCCAGCCTTTGACCTGTCAAGGGATTTGAATTTCCAACCCTCCAGTTACAAGCCCAGTTCCCTTCCACTTGGCAACGTCTTGCACAAATATAATTTCTACTTATCATTGTATTGTACTTGTGAATTTCAAGTTTTTACTTTATAAGATGAAAATTATATTTCCAAATAAATAGAAGACATTGCCATGTGACAGTGTATTTAAATAAACAGAGATGTGTGAAGTTTCTTGTTCTGAGCCTCTCCATGCAAGCAAGGTGAATTCAGTTTTCAGTCTTGGATTGTACTATATTGTAATGCTAATGAAGTGTTAATGCTACAAGCTGAATCCTTTCAGTTTTACATGGCAGCTTTACAATGTTTGTTCGAAATAGTCATGCAGGAAAAAGAGCTGCAGTTTTAAAAGCATTTTACCAGAACAACCCACACAGTTCATCAGCAATTAATACAAGAAGGTGGACCTGGGTGATGCATTTAGGGGTTTTGTTTGAATAATTTCACTCTGATATGTCTCCAGGTCACCCATGCATGAACATTTGATCATTTTCATTATCATCCTTCAGACTAATCTTGCCTCTTCATTCATTCCTTTGTCTTCATTTAATATGCAGTATTAAATCTATTTAACTGATAATGCCCTTTTTGTAGTCAATTTGATTAATGTTGCTCAAAGAAAATCAATTTTCCACCATCTTTATACCCTGATTCATCCCTTTTTTCGTCTTCTTTTTTTTTTCTATCAATCAATCTGTGAAGTTGTCATGGTGTTGTCTCAGATATAATGTCTTGCCCCTGCCTCAAAAGACCTCATTTATATTTATGACAACCTTGACTCTACATTCCTGATTAATCCACTTAATATTAGGACACAGATCCATAAATCTCCCTCTGCCTCTGTGGAGTGCACTAAGAGAGCCATGGGTGTGATGAGATTGTCAACTTAGAGACTTTCAAAGACACATACTCAAACTCAAACACGCCTGCAATCTCAAAATTTACATTTGTTGGAAAGCACAAAAAAAAAACACAGCGGTGCAGGGGAAGGCTGCCACTCACTAACAGTTGCACATTCTCATTCACTTATTCACTCATACAACACATCCTAAGAAGACTGGTTTATATGATCCTCTCTATCACCAGAAAGGACAGCAGAGGAGAGTCTGCAAGACAAACTGAGTTACACATCAGGTAGTCAGCAGAGAATAGCTGCTGCTTAATTTCCTATGTGGAGTTCAAAGGTTTTCTCATCTGCAAAAATTGAGGAACGAAGGAAGTTTTTATGAAAGGAGAGGCATTAAAGCTTTAGTGTCAGTGATAACAAGGCTACTAGAGGCATAGAAAGAGCTGAATTTGATTAATTTTTTTAAGCATTTACAAATATTTGTGTCTGATGAACTACGGGTCAGGGGTATTCGTTCTTTCTAATAGGCACCCAGGAAGCTTAACAACTCCCATTTCAATGTGTTTGTTTTGTCTATCTCTGATTATTTAACTGCCTATGTCTTTCTGTGAGTTCTTGAACAAATACAGACTTACTGCTTTTTTACAGTAAGTCTGTACAGTGCTTTTTTTTACTCCACTCACATTTTCTTAGTCTTGACATGAAGTGCTGTGCCCTTGAATGCCCCAAAGAGTCCCTCTGATCACCTTTACTTACCCATAACTCTACATAAGCAGATGGCCACAGATGGGAAATTTGAGACCCATGAACCTGGTGACATCTGTTTTAGGTCATGCTCTCCATAACTCTCCCACATACATCCCTATATACACTCAAAATATTCATCACTAAATTAATACTTAATGTTGGCACTAAAACAATGCAGAGCACATAAAAGAGCAGCCATTTAGCAATTAGATGAAGGTGACTTCTAGTCCAGGTAAGAGTTTGGATGCTATAAAGTTAAAATAACTTATTTATACTGTCTTTAAAAGTCTGTATGTACAGGTATATATATATAAATACCTAAAATATATATCATAACATTAACAGAAAAATTATTTTGTTTCCATAGCCGTAGGATAAGCCTTTTATTTGCACTTCAGGCTGTGCTTTACTGAGGCTGCGCCGTCATGTTTCTACTGAATAAACAAACCTGTCAGATTCAAACAAATAAGAAGGACATACTAACTGATATGTGAAGGCCACTGTAGTTCCCTGTCCCTGACATTCATGCAAAAGGATGGCATGAGTGGAGGGATCTTCTTTTTATTTGTCTGTAGTCTCACCATTAGATGCAAATTCTGATAATAACCAAATTTAGATGGGATTAAAGACATTTGGACATTCACTTACCATATAAAATAAAGATTGTAGTTGTGAGTATAAATACAGTTAATAAAAGTTCATGGTAATTGTATTTAACTTTTCAACTCAGGTAAAAAAATAAAATAAAATAAAAAACTAATTATTTATTTAGGACCATGGCATAAAACCTCAAAAAATTGAGCTGTGAACATATACAGTAAAATGGTAATTATTAGTAACTATTATTACTGATTATTACTGATGTTTTTATGAGTTTGTTATACAAATGAAGGCTTTTGCAAAAAGAATGGAGGAAATTACTTCATGTTACTCTCTCTCCTCTTTCTCTCTCTCTCTCCCTCTATGATTTGATATACTTTCCTTGTGTATTATTTCACAAAAACCCTCTGGATTCAAACTCCTGACAGTCCTCTGGGCTTTTCTCAATGGCTGTTTGACAACCAAGTGAAATGAAGCACCAGTCAGAACAGCTCCCATCCACTGCACAGCATGCAACAGATCATTACTGTTCTGATTGTCGACAGATGGTGATGAATCGGTACTGATACTGATGCTAAACATTTTTGGAGGCAGCTCATTGGACAATGCTGCTTTATTACTTTTTCTCCATGATGAAGCCATCCTAGCAGAACCAAATAGTGACAGCAACTACGGGCACCTCCGCCTGTTACCCCAGTGGGTGATACCAGAGGGATAATCCTGGTGGTTTCTTAATACACAAACAGATGTGACAGACAATCACAATGCACTAAGACACTGAATAATATCCATCGTACCAAATTAAGTCCAACAAATTGCATATCACAGTTGGTATGACAAATGCACAGCATGACACAATTATATGACAATTATCATGATGCTATATATATATATATATATATATACAGAGAGAGAGAGAGAGATAAGAAAAAGCATAAGGTATATAAAAGAAAAAAAGCTCGAGGGATATGTTAGGGTAATATGTTACTACATTATAGTATATATATATATGGGATATGTTACTCCTCCATCAGTTGGTAAGAACAGACCCCATATGAAATTATCAATTTTTCCACTAACCAACGCTGCCATCTAGTGGTTTAAGTATAGGCCCAAGAACTATTTTTTTAAACCATGTGGAAGAATCATGGAAAACTACTGTATAAGTGTATATTCCATTATACTTGTCAGGCTATTGCTGCCATAGCTTTCATGTGCTGTAACTAAACTCAAATATTCTTAGGAGTCCTTAAGATGAATTTAAGATTAGAAATCAGTTAAGGCAAATGCAATTCCTGTAAAACAAAACAAGTGCAGCATGTGCAACATGTCTCACGTGTTGATTGAACATGGTACTGGGTACAAATACCTTCTTATGACATACTGTGCAATAGTCTCATTTGTTTTTATTTTTATGATTACTGGTGTTGGTGTTGGAATGGTGTGACTGGCATTCAGTTTTATTAGCAAGCTGTCAATGAGTTTAACTCATACAACATGTTATGCTGCATGTAATGCTCAAGCATGTCTTGAATAGCCCTGGTGTAATAGACCTTTTTCACAGCAGATATTTGTTGACATTAAACGTGCCAGGGTTGTCCAAGTGTAAGGCTAGTTCCTACTCAATATTTGACCTGTAGAAGCATTATTTTCTGGATGTGCTCCAATAAAGTGATTGAGAAATTTTTACAAATTTTACAAAACACTCAGCATTGCTAAACTAAATTTAATGGTGGCCTAAGACGTTTGCGCAGTACTATAGTATGTACAAATATGTAACATAACTTTTTGTTGCTAATGTTTAATTGTGTAGATCATTGTAGTGTAATTGTAGTGTGCATTTTTTTTGTATTATTGTTGCTTGTAAAAAAAGAGACAATGTCAAGAGAACAGAAGGTTCAAATGCTAATTGTTGCTATGTAAGATGACCTATAACCATTCATAAGAGCAACACTATAATTACACTGTACTTACACAGCAATCTTTGGCTCACAAAAGCTCACCCAGTAATTTGCATCTGCGTCATCAGCCTACAGCCTTTAGTCCCAACACCACAACACCAGAGGGTAACCAGATTACTGAACTGCACGGCTAGCCACACTACCAAGAGCTAGCCTTTGTCTGGTTTGAAAGAGCCCACTCAGCAACTTCGCAGTCACACTGTCACATCACTCAGGTTGTAAGATGGCTAGACCCTGCTCACGTGGATTCACAAATTAAAGGGCTCCCATGTCGGCCATTCAAAGCCTCTCAGAAAAGTTATATTTCTTATATTTCTAGTACAACATGTACAAAAGTGTCTTCCTTTCCTTGACTGTAAGCAGCAACCTACCAAATCCTTATCCTAACAAGATAAGATAAAGGTTACAATTAACAAGCGCATCAGCTATAATTAACAGTAGAATGAGAAGTAAATTTTGCTGAAATGCTGAACTGTCATCACATCCAAGGCTGAATAATTTATTAAACAAACATTACAGTTCACGTCTTAGGAGCTTGTGGTTCTCCACCCTCTTCTCTTAATAATGATTACTATGTAACCTCTTCATGAATTTAAGGAACGTCTGTCCATCCATCTGTCTGGGTCACTTGACAGACGTCTAAGTCTAAGACCAATAGATCTTGATGAGTGTGACAAGTGCACCGTCTACCTGGTGCCTGTTAAAGGCAAGAATCCTCAGATGTCTCTGAACAAAGGAAAAGGTAGTAGGAAATTTCACTGCCATGAAACACTTTGATCAGTGTGAAGAACAAGAAGGAAAGGGGGAAAGGGAGAATGGTAGTGTCACAACACTCATATTTCTGTATGGGTGTATAATTGCTTTAAATCAAACATTGCTTGCTTTTCATATCCTTAGAATAAGCCTTTTGCACTTTAGGCAAGGGCCTTGCTTTCAAGGCATACCATCTTGCGCCGCCATTTTCCACAGCAGCATGTTTCATGTTTTTTATTATTTTATTAGTAGTAGGTGTGTTCAGTGTATACTTTGACATTGTTTGGATTAGAAATGCAAGTGGGGGATAAAGCGGTAGAAAATGAGTGAGAGGGAGTGAGTGAATTTGAGAATTCTTTAGCGTTATATGTAATCTAAAATAGTACTGACAGCAAAATAGTTTATGTGCGTTTTGAACAACCAATTATTTCAATTAAAGTCTGAGTGTCTTGTCACCAACTACAAAATCCACCGTCCACAGTTACGGATGCCCGCCCAGCGTCAGCAATGCTTCTGCTTCCGTCCAATTAGTGTTAAGATTTTTATGATTGCCACACTGGCTAAGAAATCCCATTGGTTTCTATGTGGTTTCCAGGAAGTGAACGCCACAGCTCTAACCACCTCCCACATGTGAGCCCCGCCGATAGCACCACGCGCAGCGTGTGGAGGATAGAGAAACCGGTTGGGAAGGCAACGTCATTCCTCGGACAACCGATTCGACGTAGCGCAGCAGATCGAAAGCGGAGCGGCGTTGTCCGAGGCAGGTACCGTACCAGCCTCTTTAATAACGAAGTGTGAAAAGTGGTGGTTGGTTTTCACACGTTTTAAGGATAGCGGGGAAAGTAGGTCGTGTTAGATAAGAACAAGGTGGACGCTAGGGCCTGGCAGACTGTAGGCCCTGTACATCTCCGCGCACTGTACTGAAAGAGAGGGGCCGGGAAAGGTCCTTCCCTCACGGTCAGTGCAACTGCCAGTGCTGGTCAGGTGCCTTAACGGACACCGTGCCACAACTTGGAGAGGTACCGGGTGCAGCAAGTTAGGACGCGTTTTCCGTTTGTCTGAAACAGTGAATTTGTGTTATTTTCGTTCTTGATTGGTTTATTGTATGTGTTTTGCTCCTCTTTTTGTGTCTTTTCAGGTGCTGAAGCTTCTACAGCAGAAAGATGGCGGACGACCCTAGCGCGGCGGACAGGAACGTGGAGATATGGAAGATCAAGAAGCTAATCAAAAGTTTGGAGGCTGCCCGTGGGTAAGGGATCGAAAAACCTGTATGTCAGTTAAGTGGTTGGGTTGGGTTGATCTAGATTTGTGGCTCTGGATGTTAGTGTGAATGTGGACCGCCGCAACAACTGGAGATTGGAGAAGTGGGGCCGAATTTGGGAGTGGTTAGCTTAACTTAGCTTGCTAGTTGCTAAATGTTAACTGCTGTCACATTTAGTATGTTTGGAGGCTTTGAACGTTTTGTTAATTGTGAAGAATGTGCACGTAGGTGCGTCTGTGGGTGTGTGTTATCGGTGGCAATGCTATGTTGTCCCATTCAAATGGTTTAAAAGTTGGTTAGCGTTAGCTGAATTGCTAATGAGACCCACTAATAGACGTCATCTCTGGAAAGAGGCCTCCATCGGTGTCGCGAAAGCACGTTGATATGGAAAATAGGCCGGCTAGCTTATAGTTGCATTGTGCATGTTTCTGATGTATTTCCACATTTCGGAAAGCGTTTGTCTTGTCGTTTTATATTAAGATTGTGTGAATAATCATCTAAAGTCTATCGAAAACCCTCGTGGTACATTAACATTTGGTAATATCTAAATGGTCACTTGGTAAAAAACCCAGATCAGTTGTTGGCTAACGGGACACTGGTCTTGCTGAGTTAACGAAGACTATGTGTGAAACGTGGGCGCTGCTACATGGGCTTGTAGCTTGCTCTGCGACCGCTTGTCGTCTTGTAATGCGTAGAATTTTCTGCCCGCCTGCTACATCACACTTTGATGACCATTTGCCCTATATTCACCCAGCTGCTGCCACCTGCGCCTGTACCTGCATGCTTGTTGTCATCTCGGGCGGCATGGGAATGCTTTGTGTTTTAAATGGTAGCGAATGGAGGGCTTTAGCTTGAAGGTGAGCAACTGAAACCTAGTCTTTGGTTTCAAGGACAGATATTGTTTACTATGAGCCGACTCATCTTCTGTTCACAACTTGTTAAGGTAATATCTTGTTGAGGGAAGTTGTGTGTTTAGAAAACCATTGAATAGAAGATGTGAAGTTACCTTGAACTGGTTACATAATAGATGGATAGATATTGTGTATAGGTAGCTTTGACATTGACTTTTATATTCAGTTTGATCTATCCAATCCAACTTTATTTCTATAACACATTTAAAAATAGCCAACTTGACCAAAGTACTGTACATCACATAATACATAAAGTTGAATAAAACAATAAAGTGGTATAAAATGAAATCTGAAACCAATAAAACACAGACTGTCAATAAGGTATATAATTTATATATATATATACATATACACTACCAGTCAAAAGCCCATACGCACATCCCCATTCGACCAAATGAGAAGGTGCGTTCAAACTTCTGAATGCATACTTCACATATACACATACACACACACACAAATAGAACACTAAAACTGCCAACTCTTATACTTGGTCAGGGAACGCCAGTGAGAAGATGTGGGGTTTTAATCGAGATTTAAGAACAGGCAGTGTGGGAGCAAGTTTTATGTGTCGGGGGGCAGCTCATTCCATAATTGAGGAGCCACCACAGCAAAGGCTCTCTCTCCACATTGTTTTAATCTCGACCTAGGTACCACAAGAACAGAAGATCTAAATTGTTAAGTTACAGTTTCTAAGTTGTGGTCTATCATTAGTAATGGGTACTAATCTTTACTGTATGTTGTTGGACTTAATATCTCATTGCATCTTTTGTATATGTGTGTCAACACTGGCACATACTATCTGCTTCTCTTATAGTAATGGCACCAGTATGATCTCACTAATCATCCCTCCCAAGGACCAGATATCCAGAGTGGCCAAAATGTTGGCTGATGAGTTTGGCACTGCCTCCAACATCAAGAGCCGAGTCAACAGACTTTCTGTACTCGGGGCCATCACCTCTGTACAACAAAGACTAAAACTCTACAATAAGGGTATGTGTCTCAAGGAACCCCCAAATTAGAACTTCTGACTTTCCTGTAGAATTTTGGTTTTCCAGGGAAACTGAGCAGAATTGATAATTGTCAGTAGTGAAAGATATAAATTATGATTTTCAGATTTGTGAAAATGGTGCTCAGGCAAGGAGTTCATCATTGTTGTTACTGTTAGCTGCAGAATTTTGCTGTATGTTGCATGGCCACACTTGATAAAGTGAAATGTTCATTTTTACAGGTAACATTAACCAAGCATTGGTGTAGTGTCAGTGCATTCACCATATCATACACTATAATAGAAAAGCTCAGAACATACACAATGAAATACTTGAGCCACAGAAGTGGATTATTCGGTCTGTCTACACAGCATCACAACCTATGGCGCTGTGTATCACCTCTGGCCTTTTCTGCAGAAATAGCACTTTGTTCATGTGTCTGTACAAAGCTTTAGTTGTGTAATTTGTTTGTTAGCTTTTTTTTGACTTTGTTCCCCCCCCCCCCCCGTTTTTTTTTTTTTTTTAAATAATTTATATACTTTTTTTGTCAGTGCCACCCAACGGTTTGGTCGTGTACTGTGGCACCATTGTGACAGAGGAAGGCAAGGAGAAGAAAGTCAATATTGACTTTGAGCCTTTTAAGCCAATCAACACATCCCTGTACCTCTGTGACAACAAGTTCCACACTGAGGTGAGAGCTGGTGTTTGTGCTCTGTTTACATGTAATGATATTTTTATTGTAGATTTGTTGGGGTGGAAAGTTATCCTTTAGAATTTGGCATGTTTCTGATACATTGTTATGTAGTATTGTCTCACACTATGCGTTCTTTGCTCACTCTCCTAACAGGCATTGACGGCCTTGCTCTCCGACGACAGTAAGTTTGGCTTTATTGTGATCGATGGTAGCGGGGCACTGTTTGGCACACTGCAGGGCAACACCAGGGAGGTGTTGCACAAATTCACCGTGGACCTACCCAAGAAGCATGGTACTATACATTAGAAAATGTATAAATACCACTCAGTATTTTTGGCTTTTGATTTCTGATCTTAGAGAAGCATTCTAAAAAAGTGTCTTTTAATTTTATCTACCTTTCAGGCAGAGGAGGACAGTCTGCTCTCCGTTTTGCTCGACTGAGAATGGAGAAGAGACACAACTATGTGAGAAAAGTGGCTGAGACAGCCGTCCAGCTCTTTGTGTCCAACGACAAAGTCAATGTGGCAGGAATGGTCTTGGCTGGTTCAGCTGACTTCAAGACTGAGCTAAGCCAGTCAGACATGTTTGACCCTGTAAGTCCATGTGTTCTGACCAAAAGACCAATGTAGTATTTATTACTTCATATGTTCAGAACTAACTAACATTGAATAAATAAAGTTCAATGTCTGTTAATATTATGATGTTCTAAGCTTGTGTACATATCTTACTTGTTTTGGGTTTTTTGTTCTTTTTGTTTCTTTTTTACAGAGGTTACAAGCAAAGGTTCTGAAGCTGGTGGATATCTCCTATGGAGGAGAGAATGGTTTCAACCAGGCTATTGAGCTCTCCGCAGAGGTTCTCTCTAATGTCAAGTTCATCCAGGAGAAGAAGCTCATAGGCATGTTGTGACACACTGATTATATATGATACCAGAAACGGCTAATAGAAAAGAAGCCTGTTTTGTGGTTGAAGTTTTCATAATGGCTGTACTTCTCTTTAGGGCGATACTTCGATGAGATCAGTCAGGACACGGGGAAGTACTGTTTTGGTGTGGAGGATACACTCAAAGCCCTGGAAATGGGAGCAGTAGAGATCCTCATAGTCTATGAAAACTTAGACACCATGCGATATATTCTACGTGTCCATGGGGCAGAGAGCAATGGAGCAGAGAATGGTATACCAACCACCACATATGGTACATCTGCCATTACTGATAAGTACAAGTGATGGCAGTGCTGTAATGTTTCTGTTGCACCTTGGATTTTCAGATGAGAAGACTTTGTACTTAACGCCAGAGCAGGAGAAAGACAAGTCTCACTTCACAGACAAGGAGGTGAGCATATAAAAAAATGGCCAGGGTCCTCAGGATTTAAATAAGACTGACTGTGGTTATCCCGTGTGTTTCTGTCTCTGATATTTATTTTTTAGACGGGGCAAGAACATGAGCTGATTGAGAGCATGCCGCTGCTTGAGTGGTTTGCCAACAACTACAAGAAATTTGGAGCCACACTGGAGATAGTCACAGACAAGAGCCAGGAGGGGTCCCAGTTCGTCAAGGGCTTTGGGGGCATCGGTGGTGAGCACTGACTTTGTTAAACATCATTTTAGGAATAATGGAGACTCTGTGTTGATCAGTGGTTTTTGTTTTTCTTATTAAGTTTGGTCTGGCTTGGAGAAGTCGGCCTCTTTGTATCCTCAGGTATTCCCCGTACAGCAGAGGCTTTGTTCAAAATATGATTGATCTCTTTTCCTATGCAGTATAGGAAAAAAAAGTTCCAGTTATTGGTCACACAAGGCTGGTCCTAGGGGCAGAGCTAGACTCTCCCCACACAGGGGACAGGGAATTCATTAGGGGCCATCTGATAAGTAAATTTCAAATCCACAACTGATACAGCAGTGATCCTATCATATTTCCTCCATTAACACAAGAAATTGCTACTTGCTGAGCCAAACTAGAATACATAAAATAGCATACAGCAAAACTGAGCCAATTTCAAGTACAGTTATGGTCAAATGTTTCAGAACAAAGGACAGGGGACTGTCAGAATCACCACTGCCAGTGATGAATAGCTAAAGGCTAAGTGCCTAAGTGCACTACATCAGTCCTATCTCCTACAAGCCATGAAATAATCATAAAATAGATACAGTGGTCCATGACAGCCACAAGGTAGATGACAAACATACAGCAGTATACATGCTTACAGACACGACAAACTGCAACCCAAGCCTCTTCATATATATAATTAACACAGAGACCAACCACAGGCAGACATGCACTGAACAGTAAACTTGTAGTTAAACATGTTATTAATCAAACTCTCTGACTGGTTAATTATGTTCAGTTCACTCAATGATTTTTTTTTTTTTTCTCTCCACGTGTTTCTTTAAATTTACCAACAAGCCCAATTTTGGATCTGTAATTGAAGCTTTTTTCTCCAGTATAGAAATGAGTTTTGTTACATTTGTTAACAACGCTGACTGTTCTGTTCCCTTCTGTCCTTTGTGTATGCTCTGAGTCACTTTTTGAGTTTGGTTAGAAATGCACAGAATAGGAATAGAAAGCATTTAATTTGAAAAACCCCATATTCATAATGTTACTGCACTGCATGTTCTCTTCTTGAGGACAGGATGGTAAAGGGATTTCATGTTATCATTTAAAGCTCTTATATGGGCTTCCTTACCAAGTGATAGTATGCTTGTGCATGTCCTTTGTAGGGCTGAAACAATTACACAAATAATTCGATCACTAAAATTACTCAAGGCAAATTATGTGACGAGTAATCATTAAATACAGTATTACATTTCATGCATGCAGGCAGTGTTTTGCCCAGATCCATGAAAATTTCAGTTATACAATGTGCTCACTTACGCCAATGTTCTGCCAGGATGATTATCAACATGATCAGAGCTCTCAAGTCTCACACATTCAGCGTGAGACACACGCATTTCAATGAGTTCACACACCACACATGACATTTGTCACTCTGTTAATTGATAAGACTCACCGCACATAAAATAGTAATCTATGAAAGAATTATGCGAAGGCAGATTGCTCTGCGTAGTCCATTCATACAGTTATTTTGAATTAGCAACCTATTGGCCAATCAGAAAGTAGTATTTCTTGTTGCTGGGTAAAGTCTGGAAATAGGTTTCCGCTAAATGCACTCTTTCCACGAATGTGCACAAATGCTATGAATGCGTGCACAGGTTTTAGACGAGATGGAAGTGAAAGAGCACACTCAGGTAATCACTTCAATTATATCACTTAATTTATTATAATGGCTGCTTATTAAAGTGTAAGTTTGAGGTGTAAACAGTATGAACACAATGTTTGCCTGTTTGTTTGGGTTTTTTTTTAACTGTTTATGTTGTCTGTTTAGATTTAAAGATGTCAGGAAAGAAGCTAAAAACTATTCTTTCATTCTGGACAGACAATTACCAGTGCTGTTTAAGGGGCCATTTTGGGGCCAAATGTCTCTTGGATCCATTTTTCATTTTTATTCTGAAAGGCAAAACTAGAACAATTTATTTGGTTTAGTGGAAATTGTCCTTTATTAGATTATCTTCAGACACTAAGACCCCACCCCCTGTTCATCAACACTCCCTCATCTCACTCCATGCTAAGTCAAACATTTGGTTTTCTCTTTGACTCGCTGTTCTCCGCTGACAATAATGCTGTATTGATTGTCTTCATTTTTCGTTTCCATCTGGGCAGCTAGTGCTGCGTTCATGAACATATAGAAAAAAGTTGTGCAGAAATAAAGTTGTGCTTGGGCTAGTAGTTGCTTCCATCTGAATGTAACAATGACTTGTCACTGTAATGGAGTCTTGATTGCACACGCATACACGCCAGTAGAGCAGACAGGCAATTTACAACCTCCTGCGTTAAGTAGCTACAGCGTACTCTGTGCTTGTTTTTTTTGTTTGTTTTTTTTTAATTCTGGGTTTTGACAAAAATTGTAGAATGCCTGTTGAGTTCGGGCTGGGTACAATATTTTATTGGGCTCGGTCAGGTTTGGCCAGAACAATGCAGTCTAAGCCGCACTCTAATGAGGATTAGCTTATTCCAACGCACATTCTTCCTTTAATGCTACCATGATCTAGCTAAATATGACGTAAGCTTACTGGCCATCTTTTTGCTCTTGTTAATCTATCATATTTGTGTTTCACAGGTATCTTACGGTACAGGGTGGATTTCCAGGGCATGGAGTATCAAGGAGAGGACGATGAGTTCTTTGATTTGGATGACTACTAGGTAGTCGGGGACTGACATTGGGAGAAAAAAAGAAAAGCAAAGCAAAGGAATGAATGAAGAAATTAGGGAAGAAAAATGCCACCTCTCTTGCAGCAAGTGAGAGGTGCATCCGTGTTGACCATATATATGACAGACACACCTTCCAACTTACCTGTTGCATACACAAACTTGCACATACATTTCATCTGTACACATGACAAAAATCATACAGGCTGAAGAGGAGTGAGATTTTCTTTCATCCAGAGAGGGAAGAAAACCCTTCCTGAATAAATCCCTGCCTTAGAGTGCTGGTTCCTTCCCCTAGTTGGATTGGACTTGACTCATTTTTGTTCTTTTCCTCCTCCCCTCCATTTTGAATGAACACAACAGCAAGTTCCCAGCTTCCTCGCCCCTAACCCAGTCTGAAGATGAACTTTGGGCTCACTCAAATATAGAAAATATATTTTCCTTTCTTGCCTCATAATGCCCCTATCCTTCCTCTCTCTTCTATGCTTTCTCTCTTTTTTTGCATTTCATTTTTTTACTGGTAACTGCTGCTGTTGTATTTTATGAGAGTGGGGGATTTTTTTTACCTGGGATTCTGTAGAGAAAGGGGGACAAAGTATTAAATTTGAACTGCTGAAAACCATGTCTACCTCCTGATCTGCTGTGGTGTCAACCCTGTGTTTGTCTTTCTGTTCCAGTAAAGGCTCAATTCTGTCTGTTCTTACAAAAAATAATACATGGTGATAGTCCCTTGTTAGTGATAAGTATGCATGACTGCTTTTAGGGGATTAATGAGGCTCTATCTTCTCATGACAATACTGTTTTTAATTACAGGATGCAAAGACAATCGGACTTTGGTAGACATTGTCCTACTTGATGTGTGTTCATGTAAAAGTGTGTGATCAATCAACAGATTTCATTTGATTACTGAACATAAATTTACAAAAATCAATTCAAAATCAATTTTAATTTCTTGTGGGTATACTTCAAATGTAATATTTCTAGGTCACCTAAAAACTAAGATTTAGTATTGACTTGCCTTCATCTGGAAATGGACTCAAAGATGAGAATAAATGATCTAATCTTCTATAGTGAATTAGTTAAAATTAGTGAAAAAGATATGAGCAATTTGTACAACCATTTAACTGTTAGCCATGTTTCTGTTATGCCCTTGGGATATGTAAACATTGTTGTGTAGATTACTTGGCCTGAGCCCAGATGTTACCTACTTACATTGGTCGATCTTGAGTGGGAACATCTGGATTTTAGTTGTTTTTAGTTGTACATAAAGGTGTAATTGTATGAAAATTTCATACCGCAGGTATAAGTGACCAAAATTATCATATACTGTATACTGCGGTATTGTTAAAATATGTTCAAAAAGTTGAAAAAGCGCTTGCTACTTAACAGATACTTTTAAAGAGATTTATACCAAAATAGAGTCAAAATCCAAAACCTGACCAAAACACTGCAAAGTAACCATTACAGTAAGAAGAAAAAATTCGGCAATATAAACATTAAATACAATGAATTTGCCTGTTTTTTTTTTTTTTTTTAATGACTCCTTTAGTGTTTGCATTACAGAAGTTGAATGTGATGGACCAACAGACCCTCTGTGGACAGAAAGGAATACAAAATGTCATAATTATTGTCATTGTTGCTCAGCTAAAGTTGCGACCAACAGATAAAAAACTCACTATTTTATAATTTATTTAGAAATGTTTTGGCTCTTATTTCTACGTAGGCTTCTATTACATTCACCATTTCATACTGTAATTTGTAATCTACAGGTATTATATACTTCTAAGATAATTTATATATAACTGTCATCACTGGATTCCGTCAATCTGGTTGGTCACGTGGTTGCAGCCAAATCACCGCTCGTTCGGTTATACCACATTCTGGTCCGTTTACATTAATGCCGACAGCATGTTAGAGAAAACTCGAGAATAAGGTTAATTTACCTTGCATTCACTGAACAGTTGTGGGTGTCTATATAACAAACTCACCACACTGTACTGCAGGCGCAGCGTGCACCGCTTATCCTGCGACCGCGGTTACCATGGTAATTAAAACTACTGCGGTAACCTTCACCGTCGGGAATTTTACCGTGATTTACCGTGACACTGGTAACGTTACAATCCTAGGCCAGGTAACTTTGTCTCTTACATTTTAACATCCCATTTTTTTATTTTTAGTTGTATTCATTTCAACCATACATGATCCTGTGCGGATTTACTACAATGTACAGCAAGGAAGAAATGTACAGACACTCACTCTTCTCTAAAATTGTACTTGACCATGTATCACAGACATCTATAACAATCTGAACTTTATATCCTTGTATTTCATCACTTAAAGTCATATTGTAACTCTATTTAAATAAACCCTTCCTTTGATCACGGATATCTTGCTGCATGCCCGAGCAAAGCTAAGCGGATGATTGATTTTGCCTTATGTATTCCTCTTCAGGATAGCAACAGCATCTTCATCCATTTACCCTTTTGTTTGGGGGAGTCACCGGGGAAGCCTTAGTAGCACGGTGAACCAATCATTAAAGGGCTAAGCAGCGAAACTATCCTCCTTTTGACAAAATTCGTCCAATCAGCGTGTCGTTTCCATAGCATGGGCGTCCCATCCCCCACCCACCCTTTGACACTGCCCTACCGAAGCTGTGTGGTTGAGCGAAGTGAATGACGTCTCTGCATTTGCGGGCCGCCGACGCAGGGCTGGGTTTCCATTTTCAGAGCTAGTTTCGGGGGATCGTCAATATGGAGCCGGAGATGGAGGACAAAACGTTGGAACTGATGGTAAGAATCGTTTCGACGTGACACCGCGAACACCCGAAGGTATGATTCGGGGGGTTCGGGATTCGTCTTAAATGTAAAGGAAGCAGCGAGGCTCGATTTGACGACAGGGACGGGCTGAGGAGGCTTGTAGGGAGAGGTGGAGGAGAAAGGAGGGGAACCAGAAATCAGAGGGAGGGCCTGAGATTGTCGATACATTTTGTAAAGAACGTTCGCGTACCAGAAGCTAAGCAAGACCTAAGTGATAACATCTGACCAATGTAAAACGTGATACTCGCATTACAGGTTAAATTGGTATTGGGCGGGGAAATGTAAAGGTTTATGTACAGCCTTTGATCAAAGACAGCCAAGGGCTCTCGGTATAGCGTCCACTGCGGTGACGCTGCGCCACTTTAACTGGGCCTTGTCTGAAACTTAGCCATCCAGCTAACGCTGGATAGAAGGCGACGAACTACGTAAATTTACGGGTATGTAATATACTCTAGTTGATGAGAGGACAGTCTGTGTGGTAACATATTTAGAATAGGGGATCAGTTTCCATAGCTTACTGGATGTTGTTATAATCGTAGCATTGTACTGCTTATTTGTTTATATTTGTTAAGTGCGTAGAAGGAAGTGTATTGCTTTTTCATTCTCACTAGCGAGGTAGCAGTTAGCTGTATAGCTAGCATGCTGAAAGGTTAGGTGTACTTGGCAGGCATTTACATTCCCAAACAGTCAAATTGTCGGGATGGTAGAAGCTATTGTGGTGAGAAACATTAATAATTATAAGAACAGTGTTTCTGTCCATATGAAGTCTGATTTGGTCGGCAAGTAACACATGTTTAATGTGAAATGTGTAGTAAGCTAATCAGTTAGGCTAACGTTAGCCTTGTAAAAGCTAACATACATAATGAACAGATTAGGCCAACGTTAGCCTTGTAAAAGCTAATATACACAATTAAAAGATTAAAGTGGTCAAATAGAAGACGCCAGTTAATGTGGAGCACAGTGTTTTGTCAGTGAATGTTTACGTAGATGAGGATGAGGATATCAAAGATAAACAACGTGATCACTCTACCTATGAAGTACTGAACATCATTTCGTTTCTTTGAAATTGATAATATTGTCTTGCGGACGTGTGACGCCGACATACGTTTGAAAATACATCAAATACACTAGAAGTATTCCGAGAAGCATTGAGGTTCCATAGTTGACTTAGTTCGCAATGCCCCTTTTGCACGTTTATACACCCTAAGATGAATTAAATTTGAGAATGAGATATGAATAAATCTGTGTACCTTCTACATACGTTTTGAGAAATTAAGATTTATATATCAAATATAAATGCTCAATTAAGATGTTCAGTTAAGCTTTATTTTGCGCTTTTAATAATTAAATGAGCGCTTTAAAGGCCACATAATTAAAAACATATAATTACGGAGAATTTGTGCCCATTTAGTATGTAAAGGGTACATGCTGCATTTTTCGTGTTGTCTTGTTCAGTGCTGCACCTCATCTTTGTTTTATTTTCCCAAAGAATGAAAATATATATGCAAACTAAGCAAATATGAAGATGAACATATATGCAAGCTTTGAGGTCATAAATCTTACAGACTTAGTAAAAAGTTATTTGTCTGGATTTTGTATTTAATTTGATTTTTTTGTCCCAGTGTTGTTCATTAACCACTCATGAGAGAGGGGATGGCAGGACAGTGGATTGAATGGCTGTCAAAACAAAAGAGGCTGTAATTGACAATTAATCCCATTGCCCCTCCCTCTCCTCTACCTATCCCCACTCAGTTCATGTCTAATAACGCTTCTGTGTGTATGTTTATCAGTCTGTATATTGTGTGAAGAGTGTGTGTTCCTGCGCTCAATGTGCCAATGTGTGTGTAGCTCTAATACTGGTTTTTCCCCCTCACTATCTCCACCTCCCCCTTCTTCTTCTCTCCTCACCTTTTGATAACAACACACTCACCTCCTCTCACTTTCAAACCTAACCCTTTTTTTTACATGCACCTCATTTTTTATATCCTTACACTTTCCTATACACACTTTTCCTTGTTCTCTTCATCCACTTCTCACCACTTTCATTCATCTTTTCATTCATTGCTCCATCCATTCATACATCTCCTTTGCTTTCCTTCTCCCAATGTCCTTCATAAACACCTCTCCTCTTTTCTTTACTTTCCATCTCTGGTCTTTGCTCTTCCCTTTCTCGTCCTCCCTCACCCTACCCACTTCCTTCTCCTCTTCCTTTCTTCCCTTCCTCTCTCTTTCACACAGTGCTCTGTGCCTCGCTCTCTCTGGCTGGGCTGCTCCTCGGTGGCTGAGAGTTTGTGTGCACTCAGGTGCCTGCAGAGCATCCCCTCCACCCGGGCTCACAACCAGGTTCTGCCTCTCTCCTCTTAATTCTGCTGCTCTTCCTCCTCTCCCTTCCCTTCCCCCTTATCATCTCCCTACCATTTACTTTTCTTCACCCATGCCTCATAATTCCTCATACCACCTTGTTGCAGATAGCATCTACTCATTGCTCCTCACCTTCTCACCTCCTCACCTTATGTTGCCCTTTCCTCCCCGTTGGAAGCACATTGCTGTTAAACACTTCTCTGGTGCTTCCCCTAACTTGCTCCGCTTGAAACTAAGCTTTAGCCGTAAAAAATGTGACTTGCTTTTCAGCGACCTGTATAATGATTGTAATAGCTTTACAATCATTATGGATTGCATTTCTTTCAAAATAATTATGCCACAGAACACTTGAAAGCCAAAGTAAGATTGTACCTTGTGAAGAAAACTAGGCCCCTCTGCAAACACGAATTTGAGTAGCAAATAACTTCATTAGTGCTTTGTGAGAGGATGAAAGATGCTGGGGGGACCAAAGAATGACCCCACATTGAGGAGTAACATTTTCTCCCCTTCTACCTGGAGGTGTGAGGGCCGAGGTGGGGGTCTTCCTTCAAGCTCTGAGAGGCTTCATGCTTGCTTGCCAGCCTGCCTGGCCAAAACTGGTCTGTTTTTTTCTCTTTCCCTATCTTCTGCTCTGCATGATCAACACCACCAGCAAGCTGGCTTCTTGTCTTGTCTGCTTCCATCTTGGTACCCAACCATTTTTTTTTATTTTGTGTGGATGTTTTAGTGGCAACCACTACTATGTTCTTCTAGCTGGAACTTGGAACAACTGTTACTCTGCTCTAAAGATGACTGGATTATTGGTTTTAATTAGCAAAGGATGACAAGATAATGTTTTGTAACACAGGCCCTAGGTCGAGATCACAATAGCAGATCTTGAGTCTTGGAGAAACATCAAATGAGTCTTTACTATATAGCCAGGCAACCCTCGATTCAAGATTGTTCTCCAACATGGCAATTTTCAAAGACTGGCCATTGCACAGATCCACAATAGCATTGTTCATGTCCAAAATAAAAGCCTTGTGTGTCCCATTCCCCTAATTAGATGATGAAGATAACTGGGATCAGTGAGTTTGCAGTGTTTGGAGAAACACTCAGGAGTGAATTTGCAAATTATATGTATACAGTATAGGGACGCATGATATTGGATTGCTGATATCCGATATGGTCATATGTCTGGAGTGTTTGGGCTGATAATCAATACTGATATATTTACAATTTTTTTCCCCTGCATCCAATTGCCAAGGTTGTTTAGTCTCCTCTGTAGTGATATAAATGTTGTATTTTTCATGCTTGTACTTTATTTTCCTCATTCTGCAAAATAAATGCACATAAAAAATAGTAGTTGAAGAGGGCACTAGCAGAGAGGGCAAGGAGGCAGTGACCTATTCAGTCTACTGTTTTAGTCAATAGTCATATTGGTGGATCTCATGCATGTTAGCATGTTAGCCAATATCCAACAATAAATTTTAAAACCAGTATCGGCTGATAGCAATACAGTGCAGATAATACAGTCCATCCAGTAGGTGTGCTTTCTCATGTACATGTAGTTAAAACTGACATGGTAATGGTGTCTGTGTTCATGTCTTGAAAGTTTGCAGCATATGCATTTAAAAGCCTTCATAATTCAGGTACATGCCAGTTTAATAAGACTAGGTTGGTTGCTGTTAGCATCCTCACATTAATAGCACATCTCATAAATGTTTAAATATTGATATTGTGCTAGTCTTTCCTCTATACTTAGCAGTCTTTAATGTATCTGACCTCTCTATTATACTACTTATGATTTGTGGGCTGTAAAAGTGAAATTTGATTGATTAATCTTCAATCACATCTGAAATTGTTTGTCAGCAAAGACCTTCAAGAATCCCATTTTCCGTCAGTGGTTTTTATTTAGAACCATAAATGTAACAATATAATATTGCTACCCTACTGTCCCGACTGTCTTTCAAAGAAGTGAACACAATACAAATATCTTTATCTGAGTCATACAATATATTCTTCAGATGATAAAGATATAAATTATTATGGAATGGACAAATTGGCTTTTTTCTGTCTATGGTCAGAAACTCAAGTCAGATAATGGTGAGTCCATTATTTAATTTGAATTTCATTAGTCATGTCTGAGCTTCTCTCGGTGACATAACCATGGTTCCATGGTTTAATTTCCTGACCAGACTGCATAGTCCACAACAGACAAGCAAGCAGATATATATTTTTTTGCAGTGTTCAGTTTTTTTTCACTCCATATATGTTAATGCACGAGTGTTTGTGCGTTCACGCCTCAGAAGTCATAATAGCTACCCTTCCTTGGCTGTCTTTGTGGCACTCATGTGTCCAGCGCTATCTACACTGCTGCCCTGGCTCTCACAGTACCTTTAACACAGACACAAAGAGACTGAAACACTAAGCTGCACGGTTTCTTTGTTTTGTCTTTTTTCTCCAGAACACATCAGGGATGGAGTCACAGAACCTTGTGGACGATTTGTCACCAAAGAAGAACACTGTTCTCAAGGTGTGTGTATGTGCTAGCAGCTGGAGTCAGTATGGGTTGGAAGATGAAGTGTAGGTGCATCTATGACCACAGTTTGTTGAAGAAGCATTAATAACCCCAAATATGTGTCTTGTCGACTTTTAAGAAAAACCTTAAGGGGCCGGCGGGGGTTATAGTATCTAGCCTTTTTCCACATATTCCCACACACACCCTTGCCACTTCAGGCTACTAGTGGCTTAACAAGAATTAAATCTACCCTTGGCAATGAAATTTAATCCATTCTGCAACAATATATGACCCTTTTTGAGCCTTTACATAGAGTGTCATAAGGCCCAGTACAAAACGAATTATGTTTCAGTCAACATCAATCTATAAATCCAGGAAACATCTACCTGGCTTTTCATTGCATTACTATCTAACAGGTTTCTTAACAGACTTCAAACCTGGCAGGTAACTTACTAAGGGCACTAGTGTGTACAGAGTCAACTTTTGATGTAGATTTCCCTTTTACCAAACATAATCTTTCAATGAATTTATAATGACCAGTAATTAGAACAAACCATTTTTGAGCCAGTTTACAGAGAGTTTCGGTAACTTTGTCATGACATGTCTCTCGACCAAAGCACAGATTTTCAATCTGCGTAGACCGCATGTAGGCTTGCATCCCCAAGATGCTGTGGTCGCTTCTGCTGTCAGTGTCATGATATGGTAGGATACCTTACGTGCGTCCTTTACTTGATTACTCGAGTACTACTTAAAATAGATTGTATGAAATGCCAAAATTTGCATTTTGAGCAATCAGTTACAGTTTGAGCATTAATTTTACATCCTCTGTTTGAAATAATATAGAATTTTGAATAAAAATTACAATCCTGTTTGTGTAAGAAATCACTGAAAGTGCCACTTCTGGTCTGTCTCACACATCATATTCACATATTCATGTTATGTTCCTCACATAACAAGTCGCTAAACAGGCTTAAAAAATGTCCACCTGACTTACTAAGGGGCACATATGTGTGCAGTGCCAAAGTGGTTTGGATAAGAAATATGTCAAACAAAAAAAACCACACAGAATGAATGAGTACTGCACTAGTTTCAATCAAACACTTCTGAAATGGAAGAACTCTTGTCAAATGAACTCATGATTCATTCCATTGTTTAGCAATAAGTATGCATAGAATCAGCATATTTCAAGTATCATCATTACACCACTATCCAGTGTATTCTCTATTTATACAGTTGTGGTAAATGTTAATTCTATACTATGAGAGTAGAAGAAGTAATCTTATAAACATGTTTGTCCCTTTTAATCTTTACAGCTTAGTAATGGCCCTGTTGTGGGCTCCCGCAAGCGTCCATCAGAGGGAAACTATGAGAAGGAGAAGGAACATTGCATCTCACTCTTTGACCAGTGGTCAGAGGCTGACCAGGTGGAGTTTGTTGAGCGCCTGATCTCCCGTATGTGCCACTATCAGCACGGCCACATCAACTCCTACCTCAAACCCATGCTGCAGAGGGACTTTATCACTGCACTGCCAGGTACAAATACTGTCATAAATACAAAAATGATTGCAAAAAACTCAAGAGTGAGCACAGATTTTCCTTTAGCATTATTTCATAAATTATCTTCCATCTTCATTAATCTTCCCTTCCCTATTTGTTTCTACACAGGATTGAAGTTGATCAGTTTTGTTTAGATTGAATGGGGCCCTCGTCTAATGCACAAGCAACAAAGAATAAAGCCACTTTTCTTAATAATCTCTTAATATTTTCCCAATAAATTCAGGATTATTTTGGTTAAAAAAATCATGGGAAACAGATCAGATGAAATCTTATTAATTCTGAGGCAAACATTAACTCTACTCCCTCTTTCTAGCTCAAGGCTTGGATCACATAGCAGAGAATATCCTGTCTTTCCTGGATGCACGCTCGCTTTGCTCTGCAGAGCTGGTGTGTAAGGAATGGCAGAGGGTCATCTCTGAGGGTATGCTGTGGAAGAAGCTCATCGAACGTATGGTCCGCACCGACCCACTCTGGAAAGGCCTGTCTGAGAGACACCAATGGTAAGACTACACACAAAAAGGGGTATGGATAAAAATATTTTGTTCATTTATTGAATCTCTAGATGTAGAGCGAAATCCTAGTGGACACAAAGCAGTCAATACATATTCTTCCCTCAGGGAGAAATACCTATTCAAGAACCGCACATCAGAAGTCCCACCCAACTCCTACTATCACTCACTTTATCCCAAGATCATCCAAGACATAGAGGTAAGAAACTACAGCAAAGTGAATATAAAAGTTGTGGTATAGACCAAGACAAATAAGCATAACTTTCATTATTATAGTAGATTTTTTTTTGTACTGATTCAAGTGGCACATCAGGACTTGCTTTTTATAGACAAACTTGGCTTAAGAGTTAGATCAAGTTTATTAGTTTAATATGTGGCATAGTTATCTACATATTGCTTTTAAGCCTGAACGATCTTCAGACTCAAAAAATGTTAACAAGAAATAATTTTGTTGTTGCAGTCTGCACTTTTCATATCCTTAAATGGACCTCTGTTAATACGATATTAAAACATTTAAAACAAAATACAATGCTGCGGTCTTTCATTTGGATGTCTCTTGTGTTTCTTTCTCACTGTTTCTCTGTCTCCTGCAGACTATTGAGGCTAATTGGCGATGTGGCAGACACAACTTGCAGAGGATTCAGTGCCGCTCAGAAAACAGTAAAGGGGTTTACTGTCTCCAGTATGACGATGACAAGATCATCAGTGGCCTTAGGGACAATTCCATCAAGGTATGTCAGGGCTTCAGACTGTGACCAAATAGTCCCAATTTGCAGCCAAAATTTGAGACAGCATGAGTAAATTTTACATCTACGCTCATGTATGTGACCAGTATGTTTGCTGGGGGTTTTTTCATGGAGCTAGTGGGTGTTGTTCACCACGCCATCAGAGTGCAGCATTGCTGGGCAGCTGGAGCCGGGAGACAGGGATTTCTCGCAGTAATTCAAAAACTGCTTGTGTAAAATCAAGAAACTGATGTTTTTCCGAGCAACTAGAGAATGCGAAGAGAACTCTGTGTCATTGTATCCTGCTCTTGCTGAGTTCTGATGATTTAAATTGTAGTGTTCCATCACCCAGCAACAATAGAACATATGAACAACGGACTGAAACAAATTCGGTATGTGGCGCAAACGGTGCCGTTGGAAGGTGAAACATTGACTAACAGACAGACAGATCCTGGAGTAATTCCATGAGCTTCAAATGCTGTTGTTGATATCTGCAACATATTATTTGTTAATATTGTGATTACACTGATGGTACTGTCTGTATACTTTATGTCTCTAATGATTATGTTGCTTCTTCAAAAGTGCACATAAAATGTGACACTGCAAATTTAAAACAGCACATTTTAATTTCTGCTTTTAAAAGTATTTATTACTAATACAGTGAAAATGTGTTTTGCAAGTCAATTTACAGTGCGCACCCAAAATTTTCTCTTTCCTAAAAGAAACAGAAAAAAAGCCCCATATGTGTACTTTACTGTTTAAAACATTTTGGGCAGCCTGAGGCACTGAATCTTTTAATGTAATCTCTGCCCCTGCCCATACCCACCCACCAGCCCAAAGCTCAGGGTCTCATTCACACAAAGCTGTTATCTTTAAATATTAAAGTTTGAATGACATTTTAGTTTGTCCAAAGATGTAACAGTGACATTAAAGTGAAATAAATAAAGTGTGATGCCAGTTTTCTGCTGCTGAGATGGTGAATAAAATGGAAGAAATGCATCAGTCTGTAGTACTTGCCCAGACAGACTTGTAGAATTAATTAACATTGATCCCATTTGTGCATTTAAACACTAGTAGAGGAGAGAGCCAAAAACATTGGCTGGGTGAAACACAAGTGTGCTCTGTGTGTGATAGTTTTCTTCTAACCCATGTTTGTGTATTTATGAATTGAATTTTTTTCCCCTGGCTCAAGGGGCTTATCATCTTATTGTCTTTATCGCTGAGCTAAACCAGCAGACACTGGGACATAACACAAGTGAATTATAGATTTAGAGGGCTCAGCTCCAGACCTGCTGTGTGTTCCACTTATCTGTCTGGGAATGTAGAAGATGATGAAGAGGAAGGAAGGATAGAGGGAGGAAAACAGTGGATTTGTCTTATTGTTCTGTAGGAGGCTGATGCTCACCCAGGGAAGAGCTGAATGGCTCTTGTGTGTGCACACAAAGCTCAGCACATCAGTGGGAAAATGGGCCATGACCAGTGCATGAACACTGCTGTAAGAACAGGCCATTCTTAGCATGACCCAGGTCCATAACCTTTTCAAACCATTTTATTATTTCTGCATGCTCTTCTGTTATTACCAATCTCTGTTTTACTCATCTTCCTCATACTCCTATCTTTTCTCTCAATAGATCTGGGATAAGCAGAGTCTGGAGTGTCTGAAGATACTGACTGGCCACACCGGCTCAGTGTTGTGTCTACAGTATGATGAGAGGGTTATTGTCACTGGGTCTTCTGACTCAACTGTCAGGTATGACACTTGTTTTATAACATCAACATGCTGTGTTTGGAAGAAGGACCCAAAGCTATAACAGCGAGAATAAAAGATTGATGTTAATAGATAGTAAATACTAAGAATACTAAGATAAAAAGATATTCTTTTCAGATAAGTCAAAACACAGTTTAGAGTTTCACAGCATGTCTCTCAGGAGTGAGACATAGTAGTGAAGACGAGACAAATATTTTTAAATGTTGAGCTTTGGCATTTGAAAAACAAACCACAGACTGTGCCTTGATTATATTGCATTGAGTATGGGGCAAAAGAGTACAAGTTTTCTCTTTTGATTCTGTTTAAACAGACAATAGAGGAAAGAGGTAACTGTGACTATAATTTGTTGTTGCCATTTCAAAAATTGGCATGGCTAATTCGGCCATAGTTTGTTAGTATCCTGAAAAATCACAGTACAGAAATCAATTTGATAGTGTTTACAGGTAAGATTGGTGTTTGTTAAATAAAATCACTTGGCCTGAAGGGTCTTTTCTGTTGGTAGGGCTGAACAATGACTGGTTTATAAATTGAAATTTCAGTCTGAAACAATGCATTTTGCAAATCGCAAAGCCTGCAATTCAGTTTTTATATATTTTGTATATTAGAAAATAAACTTTTTACATATTTAGTATAGTAGTGTTGTGTGGTGATGCTCAGTCACATTTTAACTGAGAACATGAATATCAAATTGAACTTTGACTTGAAAAATTGTGCTGTATTCGTTTTGCCATTTTTTTACATGGAAAGCTTTCCAGTTTTCATCGGAACAAGAACAGCAGCAGTTTAATTTTTCAAAAGCTAGCTTTAGTTATTTAATGAAACAAATGCAGGTGCCAGTTAAAAACTGGTAAAGTGTGTTTGAACATTGATTGAAACAACTTTTCCTAACTTTTTTTTTGCACAAAATATATAAAAATCATTTCCACACATTCTCTACATCTTGTCTGTTTTTCACAAAGTACCTTCTGCTGTCTTCTGTTTATCTCCATTTTACAGTCAGTTACCACTCAATCTAGAATTGCTCCTCAGTCTGTCAGTGAAATATGCTATATAAAATACTGAGGTTTATTATTTCATCCTGAATTAGATTTACTGTCATTACAGGAGATAGTGGGCTATGTTTTCCTGCACATGTTTAAAGACTTGGCTTGTGTGTGTATGTTGACACCTGCTTGGCTACTGCACACAGAAGCTCAACATTAATTCTCTCATTACTTCACACTTCAGCCGTACTTGCCGAGCACTATCCAAGGAAAATGTGACTTCACTTCCTTAGCAACTACTTGACATGCACTTTGTTTGTAGGTTTAGTTGTCAGCCTTTCCACTGTGTGCTACATTTGACTGTGCAGACAATCAGTTCAGTAACATGTTTTTCACAGCTTTGAATGCATGTGCTTGCCCACACGTTTGCATTCTGAATTCTGATCCCTCTTTATTGTAAAACTAATAAGCATAATTCTTTCTCATGATTCGCCATTGTTTTTTCCCTCTCTCCCACTACATGTCTTTTCCATCCTCCCGTTGTCTTTTATGTCATTTTGACTGTTCACTCTGCTTCCCCCATCTTATTTTTTCCCTACACACTCCTTCCCTGTCATTTTCCACTCTGTCATTTTTCTCTTCTGTCTCAAATCCCTGTATCTCCTCTGCAGGGTGTGGGAGGTAATGACAGGTGAGGTACTTAATACACTCATCCACCACAACGAGGCAGTTCTGCACCTGCGCTTTGCTAATGGCTTGATGGTCACCTGCTCCAAGGACCGTTCAATTGCAGTTTGGGACATGGCTTCACCCACTGACATCAGCCTTCGTCGTGTCTTGGTGGGACATCGGGCTGCTGTAAATGTGGTCGACTTTGATGACAAATACATTGTCTCCGCCTCTGGGGACCGCACCATCAAGGTAACAAGTTTTCAAGAGAAATAAGATTTTTCTGGTGTTAAGTGTTTGGTTTTTCTGAGACTGTGCAGCAGACTAGGCTGTGTTGCTTTTATGTTCCCTGTCTATATTTCTACAGCCTTTCTTGCAGTCAGCTCTGTGATTGAAAGGGAGTCTTGGACTTGACATTAGGATGTTTGTATTTAGTAGGGTTGAAACTATATGACATTTTGAATAACATGATCCTCTCAGGAATTAAATTTCATCAGTTATAAATAATGATTTTATAGTGCAAAAGTAAGTAAGTAGAAGTCCTATGCATAAGTCAATGCATAAAGATGTTCCCTGTTACTGTGAGTATATATACTATACTGTGCTTTTATATAATGTCATAAGATTATCCTACTTGCATAAATGTAAAGAGCTTAATTTTCTTCTCAGAGTTAGTGGTTATGCAGCTCTCTCACACACACAAGCTAATGTCTAACTTCCCCGAGGCAGGAAAGTTTGTTTGTGTGCTTTTACAGGGGGTCAAATTGAGATGGTGTGTGTCTTTCTGCGAGTCAAACAGATGTAGCCTGTTGCAAACATGCTTTTCCTTGTTTGTTTGTTTCTTTTACCAAAAAATGAATCCTAATTTATTGTCACTTTTGGGTAGTAATAGGATGCTGATGATTCAACCCTCTTTTTGAGGACAGGGACAAAATATGTGTGTGTTTAGCACTGAGGAGTAGTTTAAAAACAAGCTCGGCAGGGAAGCTTTATTGTTTGGTTACATTTCCAAGAGCAGTTATTAGAAAATGGAGATTTGATAACATCAGTTTAAATGTAGGAATTGAATGTCAACTACAAGACTTAGCTTTCTGATTTGTCCCCATCCGGAAGGTATGGAGCACCAGCACCTGTGAGTTTGTTAGGACTCTAAATGGTCATAAGCGGGGTATCGCCTGTCTACAGTACAGAGATCGACTGGTGGTTAGTGGCTCCTCTGACAACACAATCCGGTAAGCATGTGTGACCTCAGCTTGATGCATATTTCAAGTTGTTTATGTCCAAGCCTTTAGTGTTAGCCACCATTTCTTTTTCTGTTTTAGCATGCTATAAGAACCATACAGTATATTTCACTTTACTGGAACATATTCAGAATATACAGAAAACATTTATGCAAAAAATAGCTTCAGCAGGTGTCAGTTATTTAGTGTAACCTACCCTTACACTTGAACAATAGCACAACCCTGTCTCTTATAACTGTTACTGGTAAAACCTGTGTGTACTTCTATTTTATAAGCATTAAATACTGGTGGTGCCCTAAGACACGTTCTTAGTATTGTGTATGGTTTAGAGGTCTGCCGCCCGCACCCGCATTGTTCAGTCCCGCACCCACAAAGAATTGTAATTTTCAGTCCCACTCCCGCCCGCATCTGCGATAATTTGTCCCGTTCCCACCCGCAAATCCCGCAAGATGGGGACGTTCGCTTTCTTTCTCACGAAAGGTCTTTTCATTGGCTTGGAAAAAAACATGCACGCACATAATTCCTTAAGTGGTAACTTGGTAATATTAATCAATGCCAAATAAAATATCCAGCACAAATTATGTATGATAGGCATACATTAATCATTTGTATATTTGACTTTATACTCATATTTAGTTTGCGGCACTGCAGTTTATCATCCCACCCGCCCGCTCCCGCATTGTGCAGTCCAGCTCCCGCCTGCAATAAGCTTTCAAAATGTGTCCCACGCTGCCCTGTTTTGCATCTGGTCCCGCGGGTCCGGCTCTAGTATGGTTAATGTGCTGAAATATTGATATTTAAATCACTCTGTCCAATGTATGTCAGTTTAGTAATTTTTGGACGTCAATGTGGGCTTCTTTCCATATTAATGAGGCCCCTGAACTGAAAAATTATTATTCAATGTAGTTTGTGTATTTGTGAAGTGTATTTGTTTAGAGGAATGATGTAAAATTGTCTGTCTGTTGCTGTTTTGTTTACAAATGCATTTCTCTTCCCAGGTTATGGGACATAGAATGTGGGGCATGTTTGCGAGTGCTGGAAGGTCATGAGGAGTTGGTGCGCTGTATTCGTTTTGACAACAAGAGGATTGTCAGTGGTGCCTACGATGGGTGAGTGTTGTGAACACACTTGGTTATTGTTCACAGAGACTCTCCTTCACCCCGACATTCTGACATTCTGTCATCTCATGTTTCTTTCCACAGTAAGATCAAGGTGTGGGACCTGCAGGCAGCCCTTGACCCACGAGCTCCTGCCAGCACATTATGTCTGCGCACTCTAGTGGTGAGTACTACAGATTCACTGTTCTGCGACATGGCTAACTGATGGGGCTAAAGCACTTGTGCTATACCACAGTTTTAAGGACATTTAAAAATTCCACCTGTATAATATTAAAAAAAAATTCTGACAACTTACAAAATTATTTTCACATTACTTTCATTTGTTTTACTTTCACTTTTTCACAATTTACTCTTTGATTTTGATATCACAACAGAGACATGTAAGTTGCTAAACCAACTTTAAATCCAAAGGTCCTTTCATAATAAAGTGTGGGGAAGTCCACTACTCCCTAAACTAAACTGCTGTGTGGTGGTTGTGTTGGATGAGGGTGGTGGTCAACATTGAAAACTGACTGCCAAACATTACCAGCTCACCAACATCCACTCATGAATATTTTGTACTGCCTCAGTGGTGGCATCACAAACATCAATGTGTCTAGAATCCCATGTTCTGTCTGTAATATTTTAACACAATTTCCTAATTTGGTGTGTGTTTTCAGGAGCACTCGGGTCGCGTGTTCCGTCTTCAGTTTGATGAGTTTCAGATCATCAGCAGTTCCCATGATGACACCATTCTGATCTGGGACTTCCTGAATGTCTCAACCAATGGGCAGTCAGAGGGACGATCTCCCTCCCGCACTTACACCTATATTTCTAGATAGCAGGTACAAAGACACACATACACAAACACTTACTACATGTTTTACCACATAGTCGTGTAATCCTGCATTGGAGAGTAAATATTATATATAATAATTGAGTAAATATTCAGTCTGTTTTTTGTGTGTGACTGTACATCCTTTTCCTCAGGTGGCGCCATCCACCGGACCCTTCCTTGGAGGAGCCCAGTGCTGATTGGCTGATGGGTGCATCCATCTTGGAAAGGAGCCGATCTCTTCTCTTTCCTCCTCGTCATCTCTCTGTCCACCTCCTACCCTGCCACCTCACCCTCCCCACCCAATCTGACAGACTCTTAAAGCTTGTGCCCATTGCCTGCCAGTACCCTGACATGTACACACACACATACACACACACACATACACATACAAACACACACAGGTCAACACTTTTTGAGGATTCCCCACTACAGAACCAGTGCAACTCTCCCAAGAACTTCACCTTTTGCTATTAATTTATGTTTTGTAAAGAGCACTAATGACAGTATTAACATAGATCTATAAGTCACAAGTTCCCTTTTGTCCCTTTGATAGAAACTATAAGCAGCTTCTGCTCCTCAGTTTTTATCCCCAGCCAAAACAGATCCCACAGATATGAAATTGCTTATGGGTACATATTTATGAAGATATATATGACGCACACACACACACAGTGGCGCAGTTGGACAGAGAATGACTGGAGCTGTGATGTGGGAGACAGAGACTCTTTACTCAGCTCTAGAAAAGGAGGGATTGACGGGAGAGAGTGAAACGAGGGAAAGTGTGTCAGGGACAAATCCCTTGCTCCCTCGCACCCCTCCCTGTCACTTTCAGCCTTCAGCCCCCCCCCCCCCAAACTCCCTTCCCCCATTTGCTCCCTTCACTCTAACCCTAGAGATGCACACTTGCTTGGAATATGGGGATACACACACTCAAGAGCGAGTGTGGTTGTGTATGTGGACTTGTGAAACGGCAGATCAGAGCAGAAGCAGCAAACAGACTGACGTGCATGTGAGGTTGCCTTGGATACAGCATCCCAGCACACCTCTGCTTTTTTTTCTCTAACTCTTACTTTCTTACTGTTTTTTTTTATTACTGTTATTTTCTAATTTTATTTGAGTATTTTGGTTCTTAGTACCAACATCAAACTACGTGTAGTCCTCTTTCTCCCACTCCCCTGCTCTCACTGTCTTTTTCCTGTGTTTCTTCTAACTTTGACCCTTGTTCATCATCTGTCCCTTTCACTCCATCTTTCTCTCCCTCCATCATCTACGTGCTTGCTTTGGATATGAGAGAAGCTGGAATTCAAGAGCTCAAATTTAGCTGTAAACGGAGTTGTCTTGTCAAAAATTGTGTTGTATATTAAAAATGATTTTTTAAAGAAGAAAATGACCCTATTGTGAATAAAGTACTTGACAGTGGTGGAGTGTTGAGCCAACTTAAACACGAATGAGTGTCTAATTGTCTGTCTGTTCTTGTCTGTGTTTGAATGGGTGGATATGTCTGAAACTGCCTCTTTATGACATGAGCTCAGTCGCTTCCTCATACAACTAAGATGTTTATTGGTGAAAAAAATGAAGCTCACTCAAGATCACGTTACTTGTTTCTCTGTCAGTTGATCGTATTTTTCTGAATGTTTGTACCTTCAGAAGTGAAGAAGCCTAAGGAATGAGAGGTGAAACATCTTCAAGAAAACGCAAGCAAATCCAGTTGCCCTCAGTAAATTTATGTTGTTTTTGTTTATTTATTTTGGTGTTTTGTTTTCTTGAAACTCAACATTGTTAAGAGAGTATTTGTGAGGACTGTGGTTTTCAGTATGATGAGGATACTTTATTCATTTATTAGGATCCCCATTAGCTCTGCCCTTAGGCACAGCTGATCTTGCTGGGGTCTGAAAAGAAGAATGATTACTTAATTGTTTTAACTCATCAAAGCTTTTTTTACTAATATATATTTTAGATGTACTAAGTGGAATTTCAAGAGAGTAAAAAGTGAAACTGCATGTCTGGTGCATATGAAGGGTGGCCACCAGATGGGAGTATAAACTCATCTATTTCCTACACTGTAATCTGTTTATGAGACTTGGGCTCTTGTTGGTTGAAGTCTAAACAACCTGTTTGAGAGATCATATTCTCTGTCTTGTAAACACCATAATTATGAGGGTAAAGTGTATGCATGGAATTTTTTCAAAGTGGTACATTTGTAGCAATGTAGTGGCAGGTTGAATATGAGTTCTGTCAGCTTCCTTGTTTGTTGTTCACTTTGTAATCTCTCTACAAGAAGAAGAGGGGGGTTGTCCTGCTGATGGGAGTTGGTTTTCAACATTTCTGGGTTTAGTTCAGTATAGTAGAATGTTTCGAATTCTGAGAATAAGTTATGTGGGATGGATTTGTGCTTGGTGGAGCACAATTAATATATGATGTGTGTATGTGTTGGATATGGGCGTGTGTGCTTCCTCTGGGTCTGTGGGATTTTGGCCTATAATTCCTGCAGCTCTCAGGTCACAGCTCCGTTCTCACGCACATATTTGGCATTCCTTCCCTGACATGATTACCATACACCTTCCACTCTGGGTTTGGCTACGCGAGATATTTCCATCATTCCCGGGTGGAACTGCACCAATGTTCCAGAAACGAACAACTCACCCCACCACTGCCACCACCCCCTACCCTGTCTTTATCCCACAGCCACACACACCTCAATTCCCTCCCACCCCACTGTCCTCTATGAAATACTCCACCCCCCTGCACAGATTCCTGCTGCCCTGCAATGGGAATCCTCTGGTGCAACCCTTTTCCCCCTGAGTCAGCTGTTTGTGTCTGCCGGCATGATTGGGTCATTTGGCAGCGACATCTTGTCAGTGACCTCCTGCTAGGATAGGGAAGGAAGGGGAGGGATTGTGGGGGATGAGAGCAGGACAGATGAGATGAGAAGCTTCTTCGAAACTCTATCTAACTACTGCACGTTTCCCTTCCACTGTTCTGTCTGACCCTTCATGCTGCATATTCTTATCTAAACTTAATGCGGGGCTGACTGTTGATCTTTACGAAACAGTTTGGGCTGAACCGTTTTTCTAGCCAATTTCACATGGTTGCAGAGTGAAGCTGGTCCACCTTAGACTTGTATTTGTCATGTAATTTAATATCTGTGGTCCAAGCTTCAATGGCAACTTCACGCCAAACCAACAAGAAATAGCAACTTGAGAATCCGTTTTTCTGTGGCTTTTTAATGGTTGCACCTTGTCTCCATTTCAAATCTGCTTGTCATTTTTCCCTGTCTCTATTTTGAATTGTTATGGGAAATGCAGAATTCAGTTTGAGACTAATTCTCATACATTTCATTGGTGCATGACTGTCTGCTAGTTTCCCCGGCTATTTGCCTTGAGAACATTTTCAAATTTTATTTGTAGGTTTCTAGTTATTTTGGAGCCAGAAATTTATCAGTTTTCTTGAGGAACTATAAATTAATCAAAATTGTCTATTAGGAAAGGGCAATATGGACAAATTGTATTACAGTGGACATAATGTTAGATCAAAATATTGTAATACAGTTATTCATGGGTGAAAGATGTCTTAATGCACAAATTCTGAATATTGCCATGATTCATGTCTGCTCACCGATGCACAACGCTGTCTGTAATATGACACAATTTCTGACACTTGTCAAATATAGATTGTGTCACAGTCAGTATCATAGCATTGCCCAACCCCTATGTCAGTAGCAGCGTGAAATGTTTAGATTGCTAGTTTAATTTGACAAAACCAAAATATGTTCAGTTCTGAATTAGTTTAAACCGAGAAACCCATCCATCCTTGGTTTGGTGGTCAACTAATGGACCACTAAATCCAGCTGACCATTTCTGGAGCAATATTGAACCTGAATCTCTTTGTGCAGTTTGTGTTGAGAGAAAACAAGGAATGAGATACTTTAAAGATGCTAGGAGACACAGGAAATGTTTCTGTAAGGTTTACTGAGTCGAGAAAGACTGCTGCACATAGAGCTGAAATAAATAAATGAAATAATTTTATCATAATAATAATAGTATCCATCATAGTAAGCTTGCTTATTTAGGACTTCTGTCTTCATATATATATATACACACATATATATACACGTATATATACGTGTATATATATATATGAGAGACCTTTCAATAAACTGTTCCCTTTAATATTTTTTTTCCTGTGTATGCATGAGACTTTGGTTTGTTCCACTGAATGTCCTGGTAGCAGCACTCTGTATCCATGGTATTGTACAGGAGCATCATCCCCTGGGTCGTTTCTATAGCAATAATGCTAATTGCAAAGGCACCCTCCCTGTCCCTCTGCTCATCACCCTCTGCAGCTATAAGCTGAAGGCATTGTGTCCTGGGATGGTGGGGGAACATCAGGAGGAGTCATAAAGATGGTCTCCATTTGTCTTTGGTTGGTCGTTAGTTTGGTTTGCTGTGATTGGCAGACTGTATTTGGTGCAGCTTGATTTTTATACATTCCAGTTTGTAAAGCTTTAGTCCCTGCAGTGAGTTGTCACGAGTTCATGCAGGGACAGCATGGTCCCTTTCCAGAGTCTCTTGTGATCCAGCTTCACTCATGGTTGTTGGTGCAATCACTCTCTCACTCACTCACACATTTTCACATCTTTCGCTTACAAACATGCATTTATTCAGTAAGTCGCACACTCGATCATTCCCTCATTCAGCCTCTATTCATCCATTTGTCCAGCAGTCCCACAGGTTCCCACCACTTTAGCAGTGAGACATATAAGTGCGTCACATGTCAATAGTCTATAGTTATTGGTCCATATGATCCGTGCAGATCACTTTATCCCTTTGTTCACTCTTCCTGATTTGACCCTCTTGCTTTCCCTTTGACCGTAGGCTAAACACCCACTCTCTTGTTCAGTCAGTCTTTCCTACCCTTGTTCTCTCTGTATGGTCCAGTTGTAATCCCATACTTGACAGTCCAGCTGATCCAGAACAGTAGACGTGAAGGTTTTTGTGGTGGGGAATGAAGGCCTCTGTAGAGCCTGGGACACTGGCTGCCCTTCAGGTTTCCTGTCAGTATTTCTGGCATTTGGACAGATGCAGTCCATTTCCAGCCATGGACCAGTAATGGTCCTGTTGGGTCAGCAGGGAAACTAAAGACGAGAGGAATGATCACTAACTATGAGGCTGCAGTGGCAAATTAGTAGGTGTAAAGCTAAACCCCATGAATGATTCATCAAGTTACTGGTCAATGTTTTTTCCAACAAAGGGAGATGTTCAATCATGTGTGATAGAAGAGATGACTGGGTTAGCCATTGGCAGGCTCAGGTCAAGGCTTTCAATGAAAATACAGTGGGTGCTAGCTTTAGCCACTACTAGCGGGGCCCAGTAGCGCGCACCCTCTTGCCCCGCTTGCTGACTGTGGTGAAACGAAAGGGGGTGGTGAGGTCAGGCTGCTCCCCAGGTGGGAAGCGCTTCATGAAGTGCACATCCTGCTGGTTGGGGAGTGTGTGGGGGCCACGGCGAGGACGCCCTCTCTTAGTGAAGCCCACATACCAGCCCGTGTAGCGTGCAGACATCAGAGCTGTGTAGTGATTTTCCAGAACCTTTTCCACAAAGACGCAGTCGGCACTTCGATTACTGGCCTTCTGAGAGAGCAGAGAAATCACAGACACAAAAACACACACACATTCACATGGTAGGAGAAAAAAGGGAGGCTGGTCAGGAAACTGTAAGAATTGATTAGTGTTTTGATACACTTCTAATAAACGTGTCTCCAGAAAAAAGAAATCTCACCTTTCCTACCAACTTGCCACGGCGGTTCATGCACAAGTAAAAATTGGTTTCTTTGCCCCTGATTCTCACCTGGCTACCAAAGGTATCGGCCTCCACTACGAGCTGGGCTTGAAAAAGGGACAGACAGCAAGACAGACAGACATTAGAGCCAAACCCAGCAGAAGACAATACAGTAGGCATAATACAAAACTTTACTGCTTCATGAGGCTGTACAATACACGTGTAGAAAGATTATGGTACTGCAAAAAAAGATAATTTAGTTTCAACATTGTAGCATAGCCTTTTACACTTTACCAACATAACATGAACAAGTGATTAGTGTGACACTAATTGTCCAGATTACCACCCACTATTAAATCAGATTTATCTTTTAACCATTTGGCCTTCACATTAAATCACAGGTTGTAGTTGCTGTTAAATGTGTTGATGAATCACAGACAGATGTAAATGTGTCTCGCTGGACAGATGGTTGTCAGATAAGCCCAGTCACACATGGATGTGGTTGCTGACCACAAACTGGCCTTGCAAACAAGATAAGAGCCAGGAGTAGGTGGAGTACAGAGGGCCAAGAGGAGCTGGAGAACAAGCAGAGTGTGTGTCTGCGATAGGGTTGTTTCAAGGTGCACACATTTGTACGTACCCTGTGTGTTTGTGTGAGTGCAGGAGCATGAATTTTCATCCTTCAAGTCAATGCTGCTTTACCAACTACACTTCAGACAGCGTTTGTGCCTGTTTAAAAATAAATCCCTAAAATGGTTCCTACATGACCTTAGTCAACAAAGGGGTCAAGAGAAATCAATAGTGCCCTCCCTCTTGCCCTCTTCCTTTCTCTTCCCCCCAACTCTCCCTCTCATCCTCCTTCTGCTCCTTCGCTTCAATGTTTATGTCTTTACACACTGTCTTCTTTTTATTTCTTCTTTTTTTGCTATTGGTTTCCTTGTGAAATACCTCTTGGCCACGGCTGGTCCACTAAAAGTTAATTTTTTTTTTTCTTTTTAGACAAAAAATTAAACAGGTTCTTAATGTATGCAGTATGCTCTTCATAGAAATGGCAGGAGCTATTAAGTAGAACCAGACATGAGAACCAACAAGATGTGCAACATGATCCACCATTGGGGCTAATACAGAAATATGAACTCTAACTGTATGGTTTGGCTTTCTTCTGCCCATTGATTGTGTGTGTGGTTTAAGAATGGGTTAGACATTATTATAGACAGAGAAGGTGGAGAGGGGGATGGACAGAGGTAGTGTTGGAAGATGGAGGGAGGGGAGGGAGAGGAAGCCTGCTGAGGAGACAACAGGGAGGATGAGAAATCAATGGAAGGATCGATGACGGAGATGAGTTTCTAACACTGGGTCTGACACTCTACCTGCTGGGCTTCTCCCTCTAACTCACACGTTTTTCCTCTAACACCTTTTCTTTCTCTCTTTCTTTCACTCGCTTGTGAATCATTGAGTCAGCAGCCAGTCGATCAGGTCTTTGTACTCCCAAGACAAGCTTCACTGCCCCTCTGCCAAAGCCTGGGGAGGCATATGTGTGCTTTTGTGAGTTTGCCTACACAGTTGCATTCTGTATTCGCTCATGCATGCACTTGGTCAGCCTTTAACTCTTTGTACCTGTAGCCATTAAATTGTGTTATTTTGTGTGTGTGTGTGTGTGTGTGTGCGTGTGTGTGTACATGTATTTGTTACTTTAGGACCTTTTCTGACAAAAACACTGACCTTGTCAGGACCACTAGTCCTCATGGAGACCACAACCTGATCCTAATGAGGCAGAACATGATTTCTGATGAACTGGTTAAGTTTAGGGCTAAGATTTTGATTTTGGTTAGGTTAAGATTAGGTTTAGACATTAACTGGTTATAGCTAAGATTGCTTAGGCTGTTCCAAATGACTGGAAGTCACTTTAGTCTAGGGCCAAATGATTTTGAATAAATATCTAATTGCGATTATTTTGACTGAAATTGCAATATGATTCATGATATCAGAAGGAATGGTAATTTTTACATAATTATTCTCATTTTGTCTTACCATATTTGTCTCCATCTTCTCCCCTGGCGCTGATTCTACGGCCTAGCACCTGGACGTGTTTGCCGCTGGTGCGGCTGTACAGCTGGTAGACCCGGTGGTGTCGTCGACTCATGGTGTCTCGCACCTGTGTCTGGTTCTCCACATGCACACTGAAGTTGACCCCATCCACACCAAGTACCTGCTGTGAACACACACACAAATCGGCCAGAAGCAGACACGCATGCAGCCGTTGCCACACACATAGATAAAGTTGTTAACCAGACTGAAAAACTACATGTACAAGGAATATAAAATTTATCTTATAATCACTCTTTGTCATGCATGCGGACTAACCTGTAATGGATTGCACATCACCAGCAACATCTGGATACATCTGGAAAAAGTAGAAACAGATGAGTTTAGAAATATGTAAACAGCATTGAATGTTGGAAGAGTTAGACTTGACACCATCATTTCCATCTCTTTCTTCTTTGCCATTCTCTCTGTTCAGCATCTCTTTTCCTTACAGGGTGATTACTCACACTGCTGGGTGTGCAGCTGGCACAGCAACTTGACATAAAGACAGGCACATTTCCAGAGATCAGCAGACAGACAACACCCACGACACTGTTTATAGTAATGCTACCAGCCTTCGGTCCAAACCCACTTTCTGGGCCATTTGTAACTTTTGCCACGCCAAAATCTGGCCTCCAAATGACCCGATTGGACTGTGGCGAAATGGCAAACATGCTGAGACACTGAGAACATGTTTTGGTTTGGACATCTAAGGGAAACGACTGGCTCATTTGGCTGCTCTATGTATGTAGACAGCTGGGCTGGACTACAGGTGTACACTCTGTTCTGCTCTGATGTGGCTTCGGAGCATATTCAACTGTGGTTACCTTTGGAGATACTTGGAATAAGTGAGAATTGGAGCTACCAAAATGTGCAAATATAATATATGAAGGAATCAATTGGTGAGGAGTAATCAAGGTGATGTTGCAGGTAGAATCAATGAGCAACATCCTCTTTGACCATGTCAGGACATTTACAATTAAAATTCTTCCTTCTTTCCACATTGCTAAATGGAAGTTTAGACCTTGAATATCTCAAACATTATTTACAACTTTACTGAGGGAGGGATTGTGTTGTGCTAAATCTACTCTGGCAGTCCTTGAACTGCTGTGAATAAGTGGCTGAAGTCTTGATGAAGTTCAGAACCAAGTGTGTGGGCTGAAAAGTAATTCTATGAATCCTGTCTTTCCCCACCTCTTCTTTTGCTATCTCTCTGTGTGCCTCTTCTCTCTCTCTCTCTCTCTCCTACTTTATCTCTCCCTCTCTGTCCACTCTACCTTTCTCCTATCATTCTCTGCCTCCCAACTTCCTTTATGTTTGGGGTTAAGGAATGACTCCTCCACACTGTCATGGGTATACACACAGATGTGTCTGTCCATGTGTGTGTCTCTCTGTGTGTACAGGAGTTGCAGGCAGCTGACAGCTGGGCCAAAGCAAAGACATACGCACTGCTGAAAGAAGCAGATAGTGAGAGAGGTGGACTTGAGAGGCACACAAAGGGATAGGGAGAAAACATGACCGGAGAAGGGGATGTAAGAATAAATAGAGGGGGCATGAAGCCAGAGAAGGCTTGACAGTGAACAGTGGGAGATAAAATCTGAAAGAATTGGTAGATGCACAGATGTGAGATGACGAAGAGAGGATGAAAATAAGTACTAAAGTTACTTTGCTAAAGAAGAAGAAAAAGTGGCATGAGAGTCAGTAATATAACCACAGTGTGGTCTGGCCTGAGAGGTAGACAAAAGATAAATAATGAGAAAGAGGAGGAAAGGGGCTCAACTCATACACATCATAGCATATGTCACTACTGTTTGACACATGCAAACATACTATGTACGTAATTTTATTTCTTTTTTCCCTCTTTCTCAACAGTTCTTTCCCACAGCTAGTGTGATGGCCCCCCGAGTCCTTGTAATAGATGCAGGCATCCTGGGCATTGCAGTACAGTGTTGGCCCTCACATTTTGCCTGCACAGCCGAAAAAACCTGAACGGCTGTGCACTGTGAGGACTCTCAGCTGTTAAAACACCATGGCTACACTGCTGCCGAGGACACTGCAGGAAAAGTGCCTCAGCACTGGATTCCCCTGATCCCACAAAAACCACAGACACTCCATATTATGCCAGCCACAGAGAGAAAGAGAAGGAGAGAGGAAAGATGGAGACAGGATCAGAGTGGGAGTGGGGGAGGGATGAGAAAATGAGTAAAATAAAATATCGCAGAGTAAAAGTCGGGGAGAGTAAAGGCAGGAGGAGGTATGGAGAGAAGGAAAGCCCAGTGCGCCTTGGCCAGCTGCCTAAACAAGCAAGGGTCTGACATCATAAACCTGCGTCCCAGCAGATCTACCATATGGAGGCTGTGGTTAGACAAGCAGGCCTCTGCACTAAAGACTGGGCATTAGCATGGGGAGAGAGCAGTCTGCCTGGTGGGACTCAGCACAGAGCAGCGGTTTCAGCTGTGTGTAACAGTGGTTAGCGTGGTAGGCCAATACTGGAGCAGTGGGCTTCGGCACAGTGCAAGACTTTCAGATGTTCAGCAGTGGGCCTTGGCAAGGCATAATGGTTAGGCAAGTGGCTATGTAAGAGGTATCAGCAGGAACAGAGCCGATGCTAGAGCAATGGTTAGTGTTGAGGAAGACCTCGACATGGAACAGTGGTTTTAGGAAAAGAGCAGAAACAGGTTGTTACAGCAAAAGGCCCTTGTTTTTTGAAGGCGTGTGGATGAAGTATTGTGGCTGTGGTAAAACTGATAAGCAAGAGGGAAATTAATAGAAAGATGAATGGAGAACTGATTTGCTCTTGTAGACCTAAACTAAAATCAGCAGACTAAACATTAGGACTGCTAATTTCTGACACTGCCAGAGTTAATAATCCAGACTTTTTATTTAAGTATAAGTGGAAACTGGTGTAAAGGAAAGACAAGAAGACAGATGTAGGTAGTTATGTGACTAAGAGAAGAGAGTGTGAGACATGGACAGTGAGTAACAGCCAGGCAGGGAGGCAGGCAGGCAGCAGCAGCAGCAGCAGCACACACCCTGTCCAGGTTGTGTGAGGAATGAGAAGTATCTGGAGATGACTGCCATCTGGGAGAAGTACAGCCGACACAAAGAAAGAAAAATAAACCCCTTGGCTTTTAACAAGACACACCTCGAATAGGCAAACTAAAACCCCCTGAGTCTGTATCCTCCTCCCTCACATTTGCTCTTGGCACTTTATCATTTTCCTATTCCACTAGATAAAGCCAGAGTTATTTGACTCAACTTCTGAAATATTTTCAATAGGCGATGGGAAAATGCCCTTCTTGTGGCCAGCTCGGTCATCCCTGAAGTAAGTACAGATGGTGATGAATTTGTTTACGGCAAGTTTTAAGAGGAACATGGTCCTGACTGTGACCCAGTGACCTTGAACTGTCAGCCAATCAAAACAGGGCTCTCCGTAGTATGTTTTCTGTGAAGTCTGATGAGGAGTGATGTAATCGTTAGACACCGCAACCTTCCTCTCTCCGTCATCCTCATTTAGTTGAGTCTATTGCAAAAACTAGATTACACAGGGACTGGACCTGAGTCGCTACAGATTCTTACATGATGAAGTGACAAAACTGACTTACAAGACGGTCAGCGTGGAAAGAAGGGGCCACATTGCTTCCCCCCTCCACTATGGAACTTGGCCCAGAGACAGTCTCCTCGCTCGGTACGAGCCAGTCCGACAGTCCGGAGAGTTTCCCTGCGTGTTTGGAATCCGCTGGATATTGGGCAGAGTTAATAAGCACTCCAGTTGGCATCGGCGGCGGTGTGCCCAGGTTCCCCCGGCGTGGGTAAATGTGCGGGCGCGGGCAAGCTGGGGTGTAAAGCCGGGGTAAGTGTGCCACTGTGACCGCCGGGCTAACCTCTAACAGCTGTCCACACCGGCGAAGACAGATGGGCGGGGGGAGCAAAGGGGGAAGGTTATGGCTTTAAACGCTGCGCGTTCCCGAGGAGGAGAGGAACAGGTGAAAGCGCGCTCACGCCTCACAGATAACCAACTCCGATCGACCTTGTTGACCCTCAGCGTGACGCTGTGCCCCGTGGACAGCTGCGGTGCGACTGTAATCTCCTGCGTAATCCAATGCGAAATGTTTCAGAGCAAAAGCAATCTCCCGATCTCCAAAAGGATGACACAAAAGTGATGGCGGTTGTGTCCCGGCACAGACAGACAGGTTTAGTCCCAGAATAACAGGCTCAGAAGCTGTTGGTTGTGGACTACCGTGGCTGACTGATGGAGTAAATGGCGAGATGGAGACGGGAGCTCTGCGGGCGCAGGGTAATGCAAGGCGCCCGCTCTCATGTCTGCTCTCCCGCGCTGGCTCAACGGGTCTGTGGCTCAGGTGACACCGACCAACACTGTCCGGCAGGGAGGGTGATAGCGGTCCAGCTCAGATGGGTAAATGAAGAGTGCTGAATGAGAATGGGAGGGGAAAATAAAGTGGAAAGAAAGAAGAGGGAGGGAGGGGTGGCTGGAGAGGATGCGAACAGCTGTGACTGGGTGGCGGACTCAGCCACCCGCGGCACAGCGAGGAAATGACAGCCGCACTTTGCACCTGATTTTCCGGACTTCCCCTCTCGCCTCAGCCGCTGGTTACCGCCTGGCTGCAGTAGTCCTCCCTGCGCCCTCTCGACACAATACCAGCCAAAACACAGCACGATGACATCACCTCCAGAATGTTTGAAAAGGGGAAATGCAATCTGATCTTTTTATTTATTTTTTTAACGTAGAAAGTTTAGGCAGTTTCACTGAAGGGGAAACACGAAACTCTCCTCGTTTCGAGAAAAACCAAAAGTCCGCTGTGCAAACGAAGAGGAGTCGAGCTCACCACTTTGTGAAGAAATAAAAAAAAGTTCTAATGCGCTCTCTGAAGACGTGTTTACCTCAAACCACTCTGACAGATCGACTCCCAGTCCAGAACCTGCACCGTTTCTCTTCACCTTATATCTGCCTCTGTTTCATTCAGACACCAGAGGAGAAGAAACAAGAAGAAGTCAACACTGTTATTCACTTCACTTGTGTTATGCGGATCCTTCTCAGTTTTAAAAAAATCCAAGGTTTCCTTCCATTAAAAGCTCTTCTTGAGGGGGGCTGCACAGGAGAGGCGCGTCGGCAGGCACAGACTTCACTCCAAGAAAAACCAGAACAAGATTTTAACAGACGCGGATCAATCCTCCCTCCCTCCCTCCCTCATTCCCCCCCCACCACTCTCTCTCTCTCTCTCCCTCTCTCTCCCTCATAGACACACGCACATGCACAGTTATTGGATCAAAATGGGATTAGTCAGTCGCTATGCGATGCCGACCAACTTGCAGTGCAAAAAAATCTTTAAAAAATTTAAAAAGTGATCCGTTTTATGTGAAAAGAATGTGGTAATGAATGACTTTTACTTGTTTACAGTGCAAACCACCATTTTCTTTTTTTCTCAAAATCCGCCAATTTTCTTTTGGACGATCATCTGCATTGTTCTGTCTTGTTTCAGCAAATATTTGTATATGGGAATTCTTAAAGCAAGTCAAATGTAATGGGATCAGTTACAGTGATGTAATGTCAAGAGAAAGAGAACAATTTCTGACTGCAAACAATCAGCTTCTTCAAAAGTGTCTATGATCAAGACAGTGGCAAAAAACAACCCTTCATAAAAACCTTCCTAAAACTGAGACACCTGCCTCAGTCAAGTGGACATCTGTCCTCAACCCAAGCCAACTTCTTGCCCTCTTTTTTATCTCCGCTGAAGATAAACCTCACCCCAGCCTTAATGGCTCCACACTCAAGGGTGGAGGGCAGCCTTCGGAGTCGCCCCGCTTTCAAGTGATGTATTTTGACTCCGCATTTCATAACTTATGAGTTAAAACTTAAGAGGGAAAATGAAACGGAGAATAAGAGACAGTCGGGAGGGCGGTATGTAAGCACGGACACGAATCCAAAACGAACATTTCTCAGGGATTTCGGCTGCAACGCCCGCTCTGCGCTCCCAAAAACTGCCTCTCACCGCCGCACAACCGCAGACGGTCAGCCAAGCCAACACAACACTCCTGCCATACCTTTCATTCTCTCTCTCTCTCTCTCTCTCTCTCACACACACACACACACACACACACAATTTAACTCCCATTCCTGCTATTTTGTGTGTGTGCGCGCGCGCGTAATAGAGGTGGGAGGGGGTTGGCCTCATACATCAGGGACAGTTATCTTGGCTCCAAATGTGGGCTTATTCTTTTCAACATTGTACTTTCAAATCAGCACAGTCGCGCGCAGTTACACGCACGCCAAATTTCTGCGAATGGACAGGGTTGAGCTGGGCTGGGTAGGGGTACTGTGGTTGAATGCCTTTCCAGTCATGCTCCATAGAAAAGCCTCTGGCCTTCTTTCCTACTACTGGCGCTCTCATTCTTTGCACCTGTGTCTGGGTGCTTTTTTTCGCTGCTCACTGCACTGCTGCAAGGGAACGGGTGTAAATGTGGTGAAGCAGGATTTGAACCACATTCTGGTAATAAGGTATGGGTCTGTCTGGTACGTTTAAGACCAGATGGAAGGGTTCAGACCAGGGACTACAGCACATCTTGGTGCAGTGACAAAGTGTGCACAACTCCACTGTCATTTTGTTTTTAACAGCAGTAACAGGTTAACAGATAGTAGTAGATTTTACTTAAGGATCTTGATGCTCCAAGGATCTTACACCCATCATAAATCCTTAACAGTTATGTTACACTGGGCTGTCTACCTGGCTCAGCAGTAAGGTCTACTCACTTAACACCATACCTGCAGCAGGTTAACAGTTTTGTCCCAGTGTCAGTCCTTTTACTGTACTATAACTATTTGCTGTGTCTTAAGAGTCTCAAGAGTTGGTGATGGACAAAATGATCAGCATGTGTTTCTGCCTCCTTAAATATCTAGATCAATATCACCTGTCTCACAAAGATTTAAAGTTGGGAAAACTACACCATACCTCCCTCCCTCTCTCTGTCACATCACTGTCTCTCATACATTTTCAGTCCTCCCTATTGGTCTTTTTAATCTCTCTGTTTTTTTTATCTGTGCTGTCCCTCCCTCTGTTTGCAGCCAGCATATTGATTGCCCATGTCTTTTCCTCTGCAGCTCCTGCCTATTGATCCTGAGCTTGCTCTCTCTCTCTCACACACATACACACAACCATGTGTCCCCTCTCTTTCCACACACTTAGAAACAGTGTTACTTTGTTGCGGAGTAACACTGCCACACGTATGATTCATAAAAACACGTGCACATGTGCACAAACACACAAAAAGGTGTACACTGGGACACATATTTTTGCATATACCCTCTGTTGTGTTGAATAGACTTGGCACTGATAAACGTTATGCCTTTGTGTTCCTCTCTTGAGTCATTAAAGTGAATGAGAGGCATGTGTGTGTTTGTGTGTCTTGGGGCCTTAAAGCTGCTGTAGGTCCAGGCCCCAGCAGCTTTCACTGTGCATCTATCTCTCTCTTTGACTGGCCTGCAGGCTTCTTCATCCAGGCACCCTGGTCAATATGGCCATTCTGTCTAGCAATTAACATCGATCAGAGCTTGTCAATACCTTCAGCACCCAGACAAAGACCCAGAGTGCATTGCGCATGCTTGCCCTTTCTCTATCATAGTCCAACAAATCCCCAAACAGCACTCTCATTATATGAGGGCATTCTGGCCTGACCCCAAGGTCATCATGCAGGAGAGGCATGGTGTGCTGGACTCACTGTTATTGGTGACTGGAGTGGAACCTAATGAAGAGCTTTCTGAGCCATGGGCCAGTTGTTGCCTCATTATAGGCATAGTGTGTGAGTAGAGTTGTAGGTGAAGTGTCAAGTTTAGATACACTTTGGTTTGAGAGTCATAAGACAGGTTGGCAGTCAGGCGATGTCATCCCCTTGCTGTGCACTGCAAAGTGTAAAACACTTTGAAAACTTTGAACAGCATAAGTGCAATCCATCATCCTGGTGACACACTGTGCAGATTTGGGGTTTTCAGATGTGTCAAGTGCAGTGGATTGTGTTAAATTAGCTTCATCTATAAGGTATGGTCTGTATATGTTTGGATGAGAGGAAGCAGGCCTGTGGGATTTCTGGAGGGCGAGAGAAAGAAGGACTTGTGGCTTTGATTAGTACCTGCAGACATAGACCTTAAACTTTACATCAGATGTTGAGATGTCAGCCTAACATTGGTTTCTGGGATAGATATCCCTACTCAGTTAATCATGGGCCAAGTTTAAACTGTTCCCCAATGTGTAAATGTATGAGACACTTAATAAATACCCTTTGATGACGGGGGGCCCATGCACAGTCGAGGAATGTGTACAGTATGCCGGGCTTTGAAATGGGAACCTGTTTGCCACTTGTCTGCATCTGCAAGATGAGAGAATCAACAGCTGCAACTGAGTGAGTGCAGGAATTAATTAGTGGAGGAGCTATTTGTGCAATAGTGAGCTGTGAAGTGAAAAGTGAGATGAAGAGAAAAGCAAAATATTGTTTTTATTAGCAGCAATGTTGGTGGTGAACAGCTTGCTCACTTCTTCGCTTAGCAAGATTAATCCGTTAAAGATTTGCTCTCGTCCATCGTGGAATCCATTGCAGCTGTTGAGCTATACATAGCCCAGCTGAACTTTACTTTGACACTTTTTAAATTTGAGTGTTTGATTCTCTTTGGATTTGTGTCAGGGTAATTATTCATGCACTCGTGCCTTTCATATTCAGAGTCTGGTTTCAGAAGGAGTTCACCCAGGTAGTTGTATTCTTCAGGCTTCACCCACCTTGTTAACAGCATATATGGTAGGAATTTGTTTTGGATCTGATTCAGTGGCTTTGATAGTTTATTGTCATTGTTGTGGATAAAAATTTATAAAATGTCTACTCATACAAAACATCTAAATCTTCCAGATTTACCACATGCATAATGCTGACCTTAAATCCAGCAACACATGCAACCCAGCAGCGAGACTGTCTCATCTCCGCCTCTGTGCCATCTGGCAAGAATGCTTGTTGAAGTTTGGCTGCTCTTCATTGATGAGGTGGTATGTAAAAAACATAAAGACATCAGACTTGGAATGAGCCATATTTATGCACCTGGATCATATATCAGTTTGATCAGGGACTCTTGACAGAACCTCATGCAGGGGCCAAACATGACCTGACCACCTCAGTAAAATTAAGCCCTGGAAATAACTGTTGGCAACAACAGGGGATGTATGGATATTTGATTTTATATTTAAATGCACATAACCATTCATAAAGTGCAGCAATGTAATGGAATTAACATTCTATGTGATAGAGGTTTACCACAGCGGTGGCAGTGCATGCTGTCTGACACTGATTGGCAGGGGTTTCTTAGTTAAGATGTACAACTTAATTGCTTTTGACCTATGAGGTTGTACATAAATATGCAGTGCCGAGCGACTGGGTGGATGTTTGTTTAATTATGGTCCTTGTGGTTGTGTGTTTGGTTGAGTGAGAGCGTTGTGACCCTCAGTGACAGACTGTGCACAGCTGAGTGTGTGGGGTTTGTGGCTTTAGTGTGAATGGTTACAAGTACATGCAAAGATTGTGTCAACAAGGATATGCACAGAGTTGTACAAGTGTGTGCTTTTTGCTGCAGCGTGCATGTGTGTGTGCATGAGAGAGAAAGATGGATGGAGAGAATTATCCTGTGCTCTTCTTGCATAGTGATGTGAATTGCAGCTGTGGTTTGTGTTGGACACTGATCCAGCATGTTTTTTTTTATTTTTTATTCCTGTTTCATGTTCAGGCGTTCAGCGATGGAATCCATGAGCATGGTAACCTTCACTCCTGTCATTTTCTCTGTTCATCTTGTCCACACTCCTCCCCTCATTCTGCCTCCCCCTCCTCTCCTGTAAGTGTACTTTAAACTTACATCCTCCACTCTGCTCTCCTTTGCACTGCTTCTGTTCCCTCTCACCGTGTCCATTTCTCTCATCCTGTTTTTTTTCCTTCTCCTTGCCCCTTTAGCCTTGCCACCAGGCAGAGGAGGAACTGTAATGTTTATGAAACCCTTTAATGTGCTATGTAATTACCCTGGCAACACCTCCCATCATTACTCATGCCAATAAAGCACCTTTGAATTGACATGTCAGAGTGGTAGAGTAAAAGACAGAATGAGAGAGAGAGGGAGGGAGGGAGAGAGAGAGAGAGTGGTGGGGGCATAACACAAAGTTTCCATCATTCAACCCCCCCCCCCCATTAATCTCTCCCCCTTTCTTGTCTTTTTGTCTTTCCTCAGTCTCCATTTATTCATCCCTGTTTTGTAGTTTCTTTCATTCTTTCCATCAACAGCCCGTTTCTCTCTCTGTCATCTCCTTCTCTCCAGCTCTCTGTGACTTCTGCCAGATGCCCAGGTGGTGGTCAATTACAGCACAACTCTTTTTGGAATAACAAATGCATTCTTAAACTTGCTTCACTGAGTCTATTTTAGGAAGGCTTCTCTGTATGTTGGAAACTAGGTGAATGGGGTTGAAGAAGAGAGAGAGAGAGAGAGAGAGAGAGAGAGAGAGAGACAGAGAGAGAGAGAGAGAGAAAGAAACAATAAAGATAGCGATGCAGAAGGCAGACAGGCAGCTGGGGGGCAAGAATGGCCAATTCCTAAAACGAAATTGTTGTGTGATGCATGAATGTTTGCCTCTGATGAACATTTGACATTTTTAGTAAACATAATACATTCTTACCATTGCAAATGAACATATTAGCTTAACAGTTTGAGTGATATTACATGAATTACAGATTATCATTATCTGCTATGTCTATGTCTATGTCTATGTCTATGTCTATGTCTATGTCCCCTTTTAAGAACAATTTAGCATGGACTTGAGCAGGTATGGAAGTTTGCCAATCCCAGTATAGGTTATAATGAGACAATGGTTTTAACAGCATCTTGTAAAGTCACTGAAAGTTTGGTTCACCCTGTTTCCAAGTGACCTGAATGCACGTGACTGCGAAAAAATGCCTGTGACCTCTTGATCTTCTTTGGTCTTTAATTAATTCATGCAAAGTTTGGATGTTCACTTCAGGTCTTTACTGTTTCATGATACATTATCTACTTTTCTCCTCAAAGATGCAGACCAGAGAGTATAACATGCCTCTGAAGAATAAGTGATACTTCTCCTTGATCAGGGCGTAGTCAAATCAGAGCAAGTGTCCATCACCAGAGGGGGCGAAAACATCCGAAAACTTGGATATCCCCACCAACATGTCAGTTTGTTTGATACACTGCAGTATCATTCCATCTCCTGCTTGTCTCCTTACATACACCCTCCTGTTACTGCCATAAATCTCAAACTTGGAACCAGCAATAATCAGGACCTTTCCCAGTCATCTGCTGTGAAATGCTGGTATTTTTTAGCCCACCCCAAGTGTTTTGGCTTGGTTTCCCATCCTGAAAACTCTTACACATCCTTTAGAAATACAAGCTTTCCTTTGACAGTATTTTTGCAGATTGGAGACTCACTTTCTTTATTTAGCAACTGTGGGATTAAGTTGGTTTTACATCTCACAGGAAACTAAGTTTGATATACTGATTTGTCTTAACTTTTGGTCTGCCTGACAGATATAAGATTCAGTAAATTTAAAGCTGAGAAAAGCTTCTTGTTGCTTAGAATAACAATCTGACATTTTACATAGTTCTGATGCATTTGTTTTAACTCTATCCCAATACTACAAGGAAGCAATGATGTGCTGGAAACTGGAGACACAATATTATTTATAAGAGGTGCGCACTGAAAGTTGAGTTACTTGAATGATCCAATGATGAGTAGATTAATTCCACCTGTTTTCCATTTAAATGCATGCTCCAGAGGAAGGAATACAGCTTGTGAAATCTGACCTTTTGTAAGCTGGTCAATGCTGTAAAATTGCTTAAATTTAAGCAATGACATAAATTTAGCAGAATTTTGGGTTTTTTTCATCTTCACTTTGCATGGCATAACTTATTGTGTTTAACATAAGTTGTGTTTTTTAACATTGCTAAATCTTTAAACCTTATGATATCTCCATATTCACATGAAACCATATGTGATTTTCATTGTGTGTCGAAAAACTTTTGGACCCCATTGTATTTAGTCTTATACAACAGTTCCTCCCTTTTCAGTACACCCACCCTTTTTAGTCCTCTGGTCACTATACCTCCCACTTAGACAGCTGATCCCCTTGCCCTTCTTGTATTAGCACTTAAGCCAAAGTCCTTAGCTTTTGCTCTATTTTTACTTCAAATATCTAAACCCCAATAGCGGCCTTTACACTGGTCTCTTCTTGTAATGCCTTTGCCCACATTTGGTTCACCTGAGGATGTTGCCTCTCACTCGTTCTCTGTCCTGGCAAAATCCTCATTTGTAAGACAAATATTATAACAAATTAAACAGACAAACAACGGGTGGGTGTCTGCCTGACGTCAGCCTGCATTTCATTAGGAATCGCTAGGCTAACACGTTCCATATGGAGGAGCCTGCAGGGTAGCCCCCTGCTGCCCAGCCCAGCATGGCCCAGCTCAACTTGGTTGCCACAGTTGGCCCCCACCCTCAGTCTCAGTCAGCCCCCAGTTTGGACCCTATCCGGGCCCCTGCCATTATGTCATCTTTAATTTGGACTTGTCACACATCACCTGACACCTACCCCGTCATGCTGTAACCTTTTGTCCCTCTGGAGTGTAAAAGGCTTTCTCCCTCTCCTTTCCTCTCCCACTTTGCCTGTTGTTTTATTCTCGCTTTTCTTCTCAGTCTTTCTCTCCACACACACTCTCGCTGTTGGCTTCTGTCACTTTATCGTTTTCTCTCTTCAGCCTCTCTCTTAATGTAAACCCACCTGCCTTTACCCCTTGACCTCTGGTTAAATATGTTTGTGTGTGTGTGTGTGTGTGGAGGGGGGTGTATGAGAGAGAAAGAGAGAGAGAGCGAGAGAGAGGTGAGCACAGGAAACAACCAAAATCAGAAAGGAGTGTGATGACACCTCTCTTCAGTCAACCATACCCACTTTTTTCCCAGACCCCTAACAGATGAGCTGAATGACAGTGATGTATGGAAAGTGACAGACAGGGAAACTAAAGCATTCTGGAAAGAGCTAAATTATAGCACATGACAGGACTCTGGAGTCAGACTGGTGTGTTGGACAGAGCTGTGGTCTTGTGGAGAGTGTCAGGGCCATGGGGCTGTCTCCTGCGATGGAAATATGGAATGTGACAGATCACTGGGATTTTATAGACAAAGAAAGGGCAGAGAAACATCAAATAAAAGATGAGAAGAAACATGCAGATAAGAAAGGACTCACTATAACAAGCAGGGCTTTATGTGTTCAGTCTGTGTAAATGTGCTGCAGCGATGATGTGTGTACATGTGCACTACAGGTGTGTTATACTTGTGTTTACCTTAGTGTGTAGTGTAGTGTGTGGCTGTAGTTGCATGCTTGCCCTTTCTTGGCCCATGTAATCATATGTGTTTTTATGGCCTTTGTGCAATGGTGTGTGTGTGTGTGTAGGTTGCTGTGTACGCCCATGTGTGTTGCTGGGTGTCTCTGGTACCCGTCCCTCATCACTGCTCTGTTCCCCCAGGTCTCTGCTGTTGGCTTCACTCTCCTGTTCTGCTATATGCTTTGTTTTTTTCCCTTTACTTTTCTCTTCTTTTGTAGAAAGGATGATAAACTGGTTCAGTTGTAAAGAGATCTGGTAATGTTCATGCAGTATATTTTATGATACAGATAATAATTTTTAGATTTGACTGGTTTAAAACTCAAAGTCGCATTGATGGACCAGTACACCACACTTTCAATAAATTCACAAGCTTTGAAAGCTCTATTTTTATACTGTGCAATTCATAACTACCCTCTACTTCTGCTATAACGAAATGAATGAATCAAGCAGTGACAGCTGGTGGACAAACATTTGGTTAAATGATTATCTTCATCATTCAGCTCAGTATGCTGCATTCTGCTCTCTTGGAGAAAAAGGATTTTTATTAAGAACAAACTATATTGGACTTTGATGGTCTGGTGAGAACTGTGCTCACCGATGTGAAAGGAAACTTTAGAAACTATAAATACTCAAACAACGGATAAAACAACGAAAATTTAAAAGGACAGATAAACTCACATAAAAGGCTGCACAACAAAAGCAGTTCCTGACATGTTTTTATTTGAAGATAGGTGATAAATCAGAGAAAAATTTAAAAATAGCAAATGCAGATGGTTCCACAAAAGGCATGAGAGGATTACTATAGTCTTCATGCTTACCACCAGATCTCAACCCAGCTGAACACCTGCAGGAGGATTTTGATTTGAAACATTACTCAGTATTCTGTTACTATAATCAAATCCAAATGAGGAAACATCTCCAGAGACTCTGAGACTTATGTATTTCTGGGTTTACTTGGTCAGTGTATGTTTTCATTTACGTTTACAAAAAGAAGACAATGCCAAATAAATATAAAAATTTACAGTTGCAAAAATATTTAAATCTAGGACGTAGGCTGAACTAGTAGAACGGGTGACAATATAAATGGTTAAACTTGAAATTTCATTCTTCATGTACAAAAAAAAAATTGCTATTGAATCATGACTTGTAAAACCATGTTTGTTTGGCTTATGAGAAAGTTTTTTTTTTCTTTTTGAGTCTGTGTAGAAACCAGGAGTATTTTGTCTTCCATAAGGAAAACCAAAACAGCATTGTCATTATAATGAGTTATTTAATGTCATTTTTATTCTGCAATGGAAATGAGAATTGCAGCTTCTTAGCTCTGTTTTTAAGCAATAGCTGTCACACTATGTGAGCTGTACTTTCATGCTTACACATTCAAAATAGTGAGGCTAGCTTATGAAATGACAGTGGTGAAGTGGTAAATACCAGAGTGCCAACATCAGACATTTGTTTAGTGAGTGTGGAGTGTCTGGTTGCATGGAATGCTCAGTAGCAGTGTGGGTTCCATGGCTGTCTTGTGCATGCACGTGTGTGCCTATACTGCATTTGTAATCTGTGTCGTTGGCTTGTCTATCCAGTGGCACATTCCCTGTCTGTGTGTGTGTTGGCTCTCTGTTGGGTTGCCGATTGCTTATGCTGGTTGGGAGTTTATGATCAGTATTCTTGGACATGCATGACTTAGTGTGTGAAAATCCATTCATAACCAACACACACACACTCACAGTGTGGATCTACTGTATGGTAGTCTTGGTAATGGTGCAGTGTGGGGGGAATGAGGGTGTGTAGATAACTGTGTGTTTGTGAGTGCAGCTGCATGTCGGTGTGTGGAATGAGTGTAAAAGACATCAGACACCCCCGTTAATGTGCTTAATCAATGACAGATGAAATTCTTGTTGTTTTTCTCACCGCAGCACTGTCTGCTCCAATAGAAACAAGGCACAGAATGTGCAGAGAGACTGATGGGGACGGCTGAGGTTGGAAATCTCACTTACGTCCTCAGCCGCCACCACCCACACACACACACACATACACACACACAGGTTTGTGCAACTATCCTTTTAAGGACTCGTATTATCTTCCATTTATTTGGATAGCATAAACAAAGCATTATCTCTAACCTTAACCATAACCACTTAATGCCTAACTATAACCTTAACATAACCACAATCAAATCTTAGCCCTAAACCTAACCAGTTTCTCAGAAATTATGTTCTGCCTTTTTTAGGACCAGGTTTTGGTATCCATGATGAGTACTGGTCCTGACAAGGTCAGTGTTTATGCCAGAAAAGGTCCTAAAGAGGTAACAAATACAAGACTACACACACATGCACACACACACACACTCACACTTCAATGGCATGAGGCAAGGTTCTGCATTGGCATAAACCTGCTTGCATTTTGTTCTGCCATAGTTAACGAATTGCTAGAAATATGCACATTACAAATAAACTATGCATACACTGGTCTATGACTCTGCTACACAAACACACACAAACACACACACACTTGCCAAAGTCCTTTCTGTGCTCCAGCTGGGGACCCAGCTGCAGTGATGTCATTGCTTACTGCCACTTTGCTGATTGTGACTCTTATTGAAAGCAGAGCACTTTGATTCGGCTTCAAGCACGGTCACTGAGCAGGGACGTGCGTATGCATACACACAACGCACACATACTAAAATTGATTACACACATACACACAAACACACACATACGGTTCATACCATCAGCATATTTTGATTGTGTGCGCGCACACACGCACACACACACACACACACACAGTGCCGTAAGGTTGGATCGCAGTGGTCACATCACTTTCACAGCACTTTTCCAAAGAAGACAGATTGAATACTCAGGAGATGAGATGGAAAGCAGGATGAGAGGGAAGGAAAGAGTTGGCTGTGCCACTAAAGGCTTGATACAGAGAGAGTGAGAGAAAGAAAGAGGAAAAAAGAAAGAGAGAGGTAGAAAGGCAGCATTTGACAGTTTGCTTTGAGAGCAGAGATAACAAAGATGAAGTTACGCAATGAGGGAATGTCTCCTTTACCCAAATACATCCATCACCCTCACACATTTAAGTTTATGTGCATAAACCCTTACCACACAGCATGCTGACAAACACACACATACACACACACCAAATTGTCTTTGCCAGAATTTTTTAAACTATCAGAATCTGATATAAAACATCATTCTCCTCTTAACCTTCCCAGCAGACACACATGCACACACACACTGACAAAATCAGTTACAAGGTTCTGTGAAAGTCCTGCCAGTGTATAAAGCTGCAAACATATGAGAACAGGCCTCAACAGTTTCCCCATATTATGGTCCATCTGGATTTGTCCCAGCACCCCCCTTTTCCTTCTGCACCAGCCTTTTCTGTGTGTCCTCATGGCCAGTGGCACCGTCTCAAGTTCTCAACCCTCCATCACCTCCTCCACCACCCCCAAGATCTTTCTACCCATTCATGTCCCCAGACCTTATTCGTTTTGCCACTCTCTAAACCTTTTCGCCTTGTCCCTTTCAGCTCCCTTCTGCTCCCCCTCCTCTCCTCTCCTCTGCCTTGTATATACTCGTCTGTTGGCATGTCCTCTGTCTTTCCAGCCTTTGAAGGCTTTTCAGGCTGCTAATAAAAGACAGGTCCCCACCACAACAAAAGGGCTCAGCGCTGCCTTTGAATAAACAGTTTATTTCGCTTTTTTTTCTCCCCATCACGCACCCCCTCCCTCCCTCCCCCACATCCTCCCCACCCCTGTTTTTTTCAGTCTTGGCTAAGGGGGAAATATGTGCACTTGCTATGTTTTTTTTCCATGTGATCACAATGCTCTGGAACAGATTAACAAAAGACGAGGGAGGGAGAAAAAAGGATGAAAAAGAGCAGAAGAGGGAAAGGAAAGAGAGAGCAGGTAACTGTGGCAACCTCGGCCTTCAGAGTAGACATGCCGTCTGCATGCATGTGCGCGTGTGTGTTCATCTGTCAGTTTGTCTGTCAATCTGGTTCTCTGTATGTGACTCGGACCATATTACCTAAGGGTCATGGAACACATGCTCTCCTCCCATCTCAACATCTTATCTTCTGAGAAGCGCAGCACACTCCTACAAGCACCTGTAGTCTGCACTCAGAGGTAAACTCCCCAAACCACATTAGGTTTGTGTACACTGGCAACACCTTGCTTTTCCCAAGGGGATTTAAATAAACATCTAGTTGAAGAGAGACCTGTTTTGTTGTATAAACTGGAACAACTCGGCTTTGAAAGTGAGCGTAATCCACCGCATCCAGGGGAATCACGTCAAAGTTGACCTGACAATTTGTCCTGTTTACATGTGTTGAAATATGTCTCTGACTAGAGAGGACTTGTAAGGCATATTTGAAAAGGTGTATTTTCCCCCAAAATGTTAATAAGTTCTCAGTTTGTTGGAAATGGACACAGTGTGGCCCTGCTCACTGGAAAGACACTCTGCTACTGAATGGAGCTCCAACAGTCCTGCCAGGAGCAGCCTGGGCAGGGCAGAATGCTCCCTCCAACAGATCTGGACAAACATAAATGTGACTGAAAATATTTGAAATGCTTGAGGTGAACCTTAATTAATCTCATCAGACAATAACACAACCTCCGCATGAACAAACTTCATTTGCAAGATAAGTTTATTAAACACTAGTAATGTATAATTTTAAGTGCATTCAGTGAGTGAATTCAGTTATTTTTGCACCCCAGTCCATCTCCCTGCTCGTTTTAACCCAACCCACATAAGCCACAGCCAGACTCAAGCACAACCAAACACTGCACTGGACAAACCACAGCTCGCTACTCAACATCCACCAGCAAACCCTCTGCCTCTCTGTCAACTAGAATTCCTCTGTCTCATTCTTTTCTTGCTTGTCCAATACTCTTCCCCTCTTCCTCCTGTGTTGTTTGCCTACCTTTTGCCTAGACTAGGTTGCTACAGCCTCAGAGCTCAAAGTGAATAAATGATCATTTTTTTGACCTCTTTCTCTTGGAAGATGAATAACAGCAAAAGGAGCATGTGTGTAAAGGTTTGTGTTAAGTGTGATAGTATGTGTGTGTATTATGCATAAGTGTGTACATATTTGTGCATGCATGGGTGTGTGTGTGTGTGTGTGTGTGTGTATGAGGCAGCAAACCACAGGCTTATTGGAGCTATTAGAGAGCTGGCTGAGCAGCACAGCATAGCAGCACCAGATGGGCAACCAGAAGTAGACACACTGCATGTAGATTCACACTGCACACACAAAACAAACACACGCACTCTGCATACAGCACAAAGTATATACACGGTCACATGCTACACATTAATATTGACAGATGAAATATTAATACATACAACACACACATGTGCATAGACAGAATTTGAAACTATGCAAACAAATAGATTACAGACACCTACACTTGTGCACAGATGTCACACACTTTGTAGACTTGTGATGTTCCCAGTGAATGATGGGTGAAATGATAGAGAGGAAGGGTGACAGGAGAGAATATCTTTTCATCACTCACCTAATACCTCTCTCCTCCCATCCATTACGTCACTTTACTTTTTGCCAGGCACCCCCCCCCCACCTCATCACCCAAAACGCATGTGCATATACTCTTTCCCTTCTCTGCTTACCCATTTTCATCCATATGATCTATTTCTTTCTTTTCTCCTAGACTATCTTTCTTTATTGATTTGCTTTGATGCATGATTAATGTTTTATTTAAGAAAAATAAATAAAAAAATGTAATTTTTTTATTTATTTTTTTTAAATAAAACATTAATTAAATTTCTTAACTGCAGCCACACCAAACTGTAAAAATACTCAGTTGCCTAAAACACTGCATATTCAGTGTTTTACTTAAAGGATGTAAGAATGATCACAATAATGAACTCCCTGCATCAAAGCTAAAACCCTCATTTTGAACATAATTTAACATTAGTCATACTGTTAAATACAGTGTTAAAATGTACAATTAAATTTCTAATGTAACCAGTGGTTTATTTGAGTTACTGTTGCCTTTCCATTGTTTTTGAACCATTCTGGCAATTCTATTCTGATCTCTGGCATCTGCAATTTTGTATCTGGCTGATAATATTTGTATTAACAAGCAGTTTAAAGGAGTGTGCCTTTTAAAGTGGCTCATGAGTGTATAGCTTTCTCTTTCACACAATTTGGGGTTCCAGAGTGTCTTTCAGATATGCACTAAACTCCACAGACGTTGCTCCTTAGAGCTTTCAGAGAGTCTTTTGCGAGCTCCATATCTCTGGTTATTATCCAAATAAGCTATGGTGGATCCACAGTAAGTGAATGGATGCTCAAGCTAGATCTCACCCCGTCACCTAGATCCTGGGGAGATTATCCTGCTGTTTGTGACTCCAGCCCATCCAGTTATTGTCCTGCTGTATTCATAAAATCTCTGCTCAGAGAGAGAGGGAGTGAAATCAAAATCCAGAACCAACTGTTCAGACATTACCTTTACAAAACATCTTTTGGCATATAGACCTTTGTTTTATTGCAATCTAGGTGGACCACTTTTTCAAAGTTCAGCACTGCTGTCAAGGTAAGACGCCTTACAATATGTAAATTATACTACTTACATCTGTACTATACACCATTTACGGTACTGGATGACCTGTCCAAGAATGTCTCATCGAATCCCATGAAACATTATGGTTCACCCTGATTCACTTCCCAGAACACAAAGCAGCTTGTCTAGAATTTCTTAATTTCACTGCAATGTTCCCATTGCATCTCCCATTTGGCCGGCAGAAATTTACTACATGCTCCACAGTTACCCTCTAACCTTCTCTCATTTGTCATCCATCGGGCCTGGAGAAGTTATTGGAATGTTGCAGCAGCACTTCCCGTGGCGTGGATGCGGCCGGCGGGCACGTTCTTGGGGTTGCAGTAAAACAAGCCTCTAATGACACCCCCTGTAACCACAGCAAAGGGGGGAGCACGCGTCACTTGCACTAACCCAGGAAATGCTTTGGTAGGCCACAGGGTAATTGGGACTGTCCCATGTAATTTGGGCAGAGAGGCAGGCATGTTTGGCCTACACTCCTGCACTTGTCTCTCCGTGGCTGTTGGTCAACCACACAGCACCACATAAAAAACAAAGGGATGAAGGGAGGCAGGAGGGGAGCTAAATGACATAGGGTGTGAAGAAGAGATAAGGCTGAAATTAAGGAAAATGGGAAATCAAGTGGATCCAGAATAGCAAAGGTTGCATGGAAAGAAGACCAGTAAATAAAAAGCAGAGGGCAGTCATATCGATTGCCAGAGTGGATTAGCAGTGTGTATATGTGGGTGTTCAAAGGAGTGTCAGGAGAAAGTTAAGTGTGGTGTGTGTATGGAGGGCATTTTTTTTCCCCATGCAGGTTCTCCTAAGCTGAGGCACATGGAAAATAGGAAAGGGGAGCATAGGGAATTCAGCTTAGTCAGGTCTTCTGCTCCTGCAGTGTATGCATCACAGTACAGTATGTGTGCATGTGTGTATTTTCTCTATCTGTCGGGTCCTTTTCACAAGCAGTGCTCAATTTAATTGGGACAGACAGCTCAGAGACTAAAGAGTTCTCAGTGTTCTGGCCTGAAACCACAGGTGTGTGTTTCTGTGCACACACTTGTATCTACTGTTGGGTGTTGTCTTTACACACATATTTCTGTTTAGGTGTTAGTTCAAATGTAGCATTCATGCATCACTCTGTATCTGTGTGTGTGTGAGGAATTTACTGCAGACATGTTCTTGGTTATCATATATTTTGGGCACATGTCTGTGCGGCTGTGCGTATGGGTGCTTACCATGTTAGAGTGAAACCTCACTAAATGCTTAACTGTCCAGTAGCATGTGTGTAATGTTTGTAGTGGCTGCTGTGTTATACCAGTCCGTCTCCCCAGATTTGTGCGTATTAGTGGTATTAGACAGCCTGTTCCACATGTTGTCTGTGTGTGTGTTCTGTCTCCATATCTGTCTGTGTTTTCTCAACTCACTTGTGTGTATTTGTGTGCACGGACAGAAATATATATTTTTGCTTAAGTTTATATGCACATGTGTGAGTGTGCATGTATAAATGTGCAAGAATGTGTGTGTGTGTGTGTGTGTGTGTTGCAGGCTCTGGGGTCACTGGCAGGTTCTCGTCTCCTCAGACCAGACCAGACGATGAGGAGGGGAGCAACTTGGTGTGGTGTGGAGCACAGCAGTGTGCTGTAGCAGTCTCCAATCTGGGACATGGCCTTGGGCTGTGACTAAATGAAAAATGAAACAGCGCAGCAGCAGGGCCTTAAATGTTTGTAAATCGGAGACTGACTAAACCGTTCTAAACACAAAAACACACACAGAGCAGACTCCAAATCGATCTCCCACAGAACAGTACCCCCTGACCTGCTTTCCTGGCCTGGCTCTGGCCATAGTCCAAACCTAGTCAGGTACACACAGAGGGTGGTTTCTCCAACAGTGGTCTGCCTTGGGTTTATTTTCCTTTTTAATTCTGCTTTGTTTTCATGATTAATCAGAGTGACAGTTTCTCATGCCTGCAATTGAATGCATTTTTAACTTCAATAAACAAAATATTCAGCAAGTGTTGTTGTTCTTCTCCACGGATTCTTGCGTAACAGTAATATGTTTAATAAAGCACAGATGCTGTATCAGCCTGGAGACATAGGTCTGCATTACAAAAAGAGAAAGAAGGAGTGATTTTTTTTTTAAGAATCTCCCCACCTTTATTTCAGTCACTGCAAACACAGCCTCATTCTCTTACACCCAACAGCCAGCTAAGCCAAAGAAACACTGACCTTTGCATCAACACCACTGAACTATTAAGTTGGTATCATGTTTTTAGTGACATTTACTCTCTGCTCTCCACATGTGTCTTACACGTTGGTTGATGTAATACAGTATTAAGCTTCCGAACAAACACTGGTGAGACACAGAGGCCAAGGAGGAAGAGGTATAAAATGTGGTGGAACAGAAGATGAGGAGACAAAGTGGAAGAGATATACAGAGTGAGGGAAAAATAGGGAGAGTTACACTTCACAATAGAGATCAATAGAATTTCAGTCATTGTGTGCAGTAGTTGTTTTAATTTAGGAAGGACTCTCTAAGCCAAAACAGTTTCAGTATCCCTGGACCAGTGTAGCAGACAATGCACTGTACAGCTGGGAAAGTCCATTCTGACTCATTTGTAGATTCCATCTTCAGATGGATATTCAACTGCAGTGTAAATAAGACTGGAATAGTGAAATACAACACCATGCAGTCTCCTCTCTTCTCCTTTCATTCATTTTGATGGTTAACTCAACCACCATTAGAGACTGACCAATATACACCAATCATGTGACCCCATTACATGATTTACTAGCCTTTAATCTACGATTACAACAATTACATCAGATTTTTAAGCGAGAGATGAAGGCAATCCATTGAAAGTTTTTGAGATTTATTGCTCATTTTCCTTACTATTTATTAAGCCCTTGGCTGAAGCATTGTCTCACCTCTTAAAATTCATAATGCTTCTCTAAAAGTGCTAATTTGAATAAAAGGCATTACTATGTTTTAGTGTGATTCTGATTCAGTTTATTGTTTTAAGAATGGCTGGAATGGCCATCCATTCATCCATCCATCCAATCTGTCCAATCCCTTCCTAGACTCAATTCCTCTCTTTGCTCTCTCATCCCTCCCTCCTGCTCCCTCATTCTCTGTCCTCTTACTCTTTCATCTCAGGCCAGACATGCCCAACTGTAGCCAATTAGCATCCCCTCCTTCTTCGTTTTTGCCCCCTCTTCTCTGCTCACTCTGTTTGTTGTATAAATTAGGTTTGGGGTTCTAGACAGATTTTGTACTGTTTCAGCTCTTTCCTTCTTCTGTGCTCTCTCTTAACATGAATAAACCTGCTGGCAATTAAACATTTATCGAATTGGCATGTCCCCATTTATCACCTCTCACTCTCTATCTCCCTCTCTCTCCTATCCATTCACCTCTCACCTGCTTTTATCTCCCTATCTGCCACTCTCTCTATCTTCTCAGGTATTTGCCCTGCCACTCTGAGTGTCTCCGGTTCCCTCACCTCTCAACACCTGCTATACACATTGTCCCATCCCTGTGTTTGTCCAATCTCATCTCTCTTTCTCTCTCTGTCTCTCCATCTCTGTCTCTCTCTGTCTTTTTCTCACTCTCTCTCTGAGTGGAATAGGGGAATGATTAGTGAGAACACATTCAGATTTTCCTTCCATGTGTCATGCCAGTGAAACGCCCGTGTGCCCGCAGCATTTGGTACAGCTGTGCCAGGGAAGAAGTGGTGTTGGACTTTGTGTTGTGTGTATTTGTGTGTGGCAGGCATTTGTGTGTATGTGTGTGTGTGTGTGTGTGTGTGTGTGTATGGGAAGGATAAGAGACTGAGGTTAAAAAGCAATAGGGCATGCTACAATAAGCAGCACAACTGGTTGTACAATGTGGGTGGTACTGTAGCTAAGTGTGTGTGCATGTATGTTAAGTGTTTAAGTGGTATTTGTGGTGGTGGTATAGTGGATGTGCACATGGTCTTACTTTTACAGATGTTTGTGAGCCACTCATGGTTTATCAAGGTGTGTGCAGATGCATATTACTGTGTGTGTAACCTAAGTTTTCAGTCGTGGGAACTCTGCTCTCACAGCCCAGATGTGCTGCACGGTGCTATGAAACCTGACCCCCCCCACCCCCACCACACCCCACCAACAGCAGCCCCCTTCTTCTTCCTTGTCCTCCAAACCCGCCCAGAACTCTGCATTAAGACACATGTGGAAACAATTCAGTCAATGCCCTGAGCAGGGTAGCCCTCGCACACGTACACATACACAGACATTTGCACACAAAATACATGCACATAATACACACACAAGATACACAGACATTTCACACTCACTCCTCTTATATACTATGCAGACATACACACGCCCTGCATACGCTCACGTTACTCTCATCTGTCCTCTTTTGAGGTGCTCAGTGCATGGCATTTGACAGTGTGTTAACTCTGCTGTGATACTAAACTGCTATCAGGTTGTCTACACTCAATCAGTAAGTCATGTGTATCCCTGGGATAGTTCAGGGTATATGGAGGAGGTGAGCAGGAGGCTACATTTTCCGTGTCCAGAAATGAGTGTGTAGATTTTTGGTTTGTGTTGTGGCATTATAATGCAAATTAGTAATACTATATTATAATATAAGTGTCTGTGGTGCCAGTGCATGTAAACATGCAAGGGTGCATTCACACCTCCCTTGTTTAGTCCAAATGTCCCAAACTGTAGTGTGTTGTATGCCCCTGCTGTGGTTCATTTGGGTTGGTGTGAATGCACAGTGATGAGAACCAAGGAACTGGACTGTGTTTGGTCTACTTGAGAGAGGTAGTCTCACACCACTTGCAAGAGAACTCTGGAGCTGTTCATCAGTGGTGTGAATGGTATTTACATCCTTTACTGGAGGTGCAGCATTTATGGCTGCAGCTGCAGTGTCTTCATTCACATCCACCATTGAGGAGATGGAAGGAGCACTGGTGATAGATGAAATTGAGAACGCTGCATTCATCCTACAGGTCTGGGAAGAACAGGTCCTCTCAGACCTGGATGATGGACACATTCACAGCATTAGTCTACTTTACTCTGCTCCAACTATCAGCAATTCTCCCGATTCTCTCAGTTCCTCACTGGAGGATGTGGATGAGAACACCAAGAATGGAGCTGCTCCACTACACCCACCCATTGGCCACCTGCTGGCTTTCATGGCACTGCTCATCACCAGAGCAGTAGGGTGAGTGAACATTAACCTGCTGATTCTCCATGATGAGAAAATTGTGATTTGTCTTTTTTACCAACCTACAGTGCATGTCTAACCAATTTGTGTGCACATGGCATTTGTTTACAATAGTGCGTTTGAGATTTGCCTTGAATCAAATCACCTGAAAAGAGAAAACACCTCAAGACATCATTTTTAAATGATCAGCCTTCATCTATTTTAAAGGTTTGTTTAGAACTGTTTCATATACGTTAGCATCTCTTGCTCGAAGTGGGGATCTGTTATCTTTGTATTTCAATTAGGAGCATAATAGAATTTGTTAAAATTGTACATATTTTATTGTGAACTGGGGGTTAGCAGCTTTGTCTCTTAGATCTTTGTTTTAAATCTCTTGTGTAGTGTGCATAGTCAGTATAAAATACAAAGGAACTTTTGATGTCTGTGAAGTCATTAGTCGGTAACAAAAAATATAGTATAAAAAAATAGATATTTTATTATTTTATATTTATATTTTGATACTTTATATTATATAAAAGATTTAAGTCTTAACACTTTATTGAATTGAAACAAAATACAAGCTGAAAAAAAGAGTACCAGAATGCTAATAACCCCTATATTGCAACACCAATTACAATGCATTGACCTATAGTGAATGGCAATACAAAGTTTTTAATGCCAATGTCGAGGTTGAGAAAGTGTGTGTCAGGTATTGGGTACACAGAGAGCAGAGTTGTTTTTGATATAACAAAAGTGCAAAAAGAAGCCAATTTCTGTAATTTAATATTTCAGTGCTTTCACATCTGCACCTGCATGTAAAAATGGAAAATAGAGGGGTGGGATATTAGACTGACATGAAGAGAGGGAGCAAGAAAGAGTAGAGGGAAAAAAAACATCTACTTCTCCTGCATACACATTAATAGTATTCACTCACTTGCTACTCACACTATGACCACATGCTTGTCTGCGCACACACACTTTTTACGGTAATACAGGATGCGTATTTGCTGCATGCCCATATACTGCTTGTCTTTCATTTTCTTTCTCCCTCTCAATCAGTCTCTCTTTTTTAGACAGACACACATACACACACAACTCTAGGCTGACTGGTGTTGTAAGTTGGCGTGAGCATGTAGGTGATCTGGGTGTGATTACTGCTTGGCTTTCCGACAGCTCTGATGATGACATTCAGCGCTTTGAGCTCCTCTGGCCTGGGCCTGCTCCAAACACAACCAGGCAGTACACTCTTGCTTACCTCGCAACCATGCATACACTTGGCCTAGATACTCTAGCAACACACAGTTTGTGCATTGTACCTAAAGTTCAGCTGCATATTCTGGTTGTAGTGAGACTATGAGGTTCAGAAACAAAATAATAAACCAAGTTGTATCAAATAATCTCTAATGATGAGTTGTGGTAGCCAAAATGATGTTACCTTCTCTATATTGCATAAAGTCTACATATGAATGCATGTCACTATCACGTTTTTTAATGCCATTTTTGAGTGCACATGTATGTACAACCTGCTCTTGAGCCTGCTGCTGCTCCTCAGATCACTTCTATTTGTCAGTGTTGTCACCGCCTCTGTCTGTATTCCATTTGCTCCAAGTGTCTGTTTGCCTCATTTAAATGCCAAGCTTCGAGAGCAGCTGTGTGTTGGATCATTGCTATCAAGACAGAGTCAACATATGTACACGCATACACACGCATACACACGCAGACACACCATTCTCTTCATGCCCAGATTGTGTTAATCCTCGCCGTCCTCTACACATTTCTCCGAACTGATCAACTTTAACGCTACTTTGATGAAGAGACACACATGTACACACACATACACACACACTCTTACTATACTCTCCATCATTATCATTGTTTCAGCTGGAGAAGAGTCGGTGCTTTTGTTTGTAATTACACACGGGTTTCAAGTGAAAGGGAAACTTTTCAAGGGAAAACTTTTTCAGGAAGAGGATGGATGGAACAGGAGAAAAAAAAAAGATTAGGTCAGAAAAAACACACCAGTATGTCTGTGACATATTAGTCACATTTTACCGTAATTGTTGTTCGACCCCATCCCACACTTGTAAAAAGAAGAAAAAAGAAAAAAAAAAAAAAAGAAGAAATAGTTTGGGAATGTGCTTTGCTGTGGATGAGTTCCAAGGTTTTGTCTGGTGTGCTCTGTGCAAAGGGCAAAAGGAGCTTTGTGGCTGGCTGGTATGGCTTTAAAAACATTTCAGCTATGAGTAGAGGCCTGTTCCGCTTCCTAAGCTCGGGCTTCAGTTAGGATTGACCCCATCAAAGGAGAATAGATTGTGCCATTTGTAGAGGTTCTATAGAGTCTTCAGTTGCAGTCTTTCAGTTCCTCTAAAATCAAAATGAATCTCTCCGTGCAAAACCCAAGATAAAGGAAACATAAAACTCACTTGATACCCTTCCATGTGGACATGTGATGATAAGCCAAGCAGGGGATTTTAAGATAGGAAAAACCAATTGATTGATGAACTGATTGATTTACTTTTCAGCGAACCTATTGATTCCATATACCAAAAACAGTGAGCCTTTTTGTCAGAAGCATAAGCTTTTTGACTGAAGCAAAGAAATGTTGAAAAACAACACAGCTGAATGATGACAGGCACGTGGCACAAGGCAAGATCCACACAGCTTGCTGTGATCCCACAGGGTTCATAAAACACAAGCCTCGTTAAAGACTGCGCCCCCACTGTGACAAGCAAGCTGAGGTCACAGTTCAGAAATATGGGTTGTCATGAGTAAAATCAGAGGGTGAGGAAGACAATACTTTTCCTTCCTAAAATTAAACCTTTTATTTTGAATCTTTTGTGCTGTGGATATATTGTCATGTCTTTTGCAACCCATCTTTGACCCCTTGTTTTTTGGACAATGCATACACACACTGCTACATGTTATTCATCACAAACATTTCATGCACCTTCTTGGGAATGAGCCCCACTGTTACTCATTTGCAAATTTCCTGAAGAAGAAAGTAGAATTGCCAAAACAGCAAAAAAGTGGCTGATGCATGTACCCCAAAATGCACAAACACATTCACACATGTTCGCACACTTAACTGCCTTCAAACTCATAGCACTTGAGGTGTGTGTGACCCATGTACGTCCTCTCCTGACTCCCAGAGTTGCCCAACAGGGAGTGTTTGTGTGGTATCCAATGGCAACGACAGGAGAGGGTGGGGGAGGCTGATGTAGAGAGGCGGGGCTGCAGCCACACATTCTACATTGGTTTGTTTGCATGTGTGATAGCCGTATGTATATGTGTATGTGTCTGCAGACCATGCAGGTAGGCTTTCACACGATGTCATTGTATGACTATGTTTGTGTATGGCTGCATGTGCATATGCACATGCATGTGTAATCCTGAGCAGCGTGTGGAAAGTGTTATTGTCTACTGGCTAACTGTTACTGACAAGCACATACTGACTACTGGAGTCAAAAAGTTAAACGTACTCTATGCTCTTTTCTCTCCCTGGAGGCTCCCTCTCTCTGCTACTCTAACTTTCTCTCCTCCCATTTTTATTTTCTATATTTTTCTCTGTCATACTCTCCTGCTTTTTCTCTCTCCTTGACGATTTCTTTCTTTTGCTCCCTCTCTCTCCCTCCCTCCCTCAATCTCTGATGATTTTAGCAGAGGTGTGACTCATTGGGCATCGAGCCACAATGTCAGGTAGTGAGGGGAGGGTGGGAATGAGGTGGAGAGAGAAAGAGAGAGAGGGAGAGAAAGAAAAAGACAGAGAGAGAGAGAGAGAGAGAGAGGAAAGGAGAGTTGTTTTAAAAGTGGTGAGGTGTAGTGTGGGTGGGTGGCGGGGGGGTCTGAGATATGCAAAATGAACTGGAATGTGCAAGAAGGAAAGAGTGAGAGTGAAAGAGGGAGGCTGGGGAGAGGGAGGGGTGTACAGTCAGCACAAGGAAAACATAAAAAAGGAGGGAAATGAATAATTTCTGCAAACAGTTTCCGTCATGATTGAGTTTTTTTCCCTCCCTGCATGTTTTCATGATTGCCGCTCATGTTTTGGCCATGCAGAACACTCTGAGCTGACCAATGTGTTTATGTGCAAACCTGTTCACAGGCAGGCCTCCATTCATGACTTTTTATGCGTTCAAGTAGCTAATTACCGAGAGAGTCATTAATATATACCCGCCTCCCAATAAAGGAGTAAGGCCTTGAGGAAATGGAGTAGGAAAGAGGGGATATTTGGGAGAGGGGTGTAGAGGATGAGGAGGACTGAAAAGAGGGGAAGTGGAGTGGTGATCGGTGGATAGGAAGGAAAAAAGTGGTGTGATTATGAGGATTTGATGCAGAGAGAGTTACACTGGCACATTCATGCTCATTGGGTTTGTCAATCATTTGTCTTTGTGGCCCCTAAGGCCGGGGATCTCCATTCTCATCTCAGCCTTGGCACCAGTATCTGCCGACACACACAATCAGACACATACACTTGAGCTTTGACTTCTGTCCTTAGCAGACATTGCAGTTGTGCCAGAGCTATGTCCCTGTTTCCGTTTTTCTCTTCCTTCCTTGTGTTTTTCTTCAACTCTCTCTAAACTCATCAAAGATCCTCTTGCTAATTATCAGAAGTAATGGTCCAACTTTAGTGATTGTGTCTAACTCCTGAACTATGACAATGACATGATGTTTTATTCCATTTTCTATATGAAACTTTCCCATTATGAATTTCTTCCTGCATTGCCCCTTCAGATCATTTACTCTCACTGAGCACAGTGAGAGATGCTGCTGTTATTCCATCTCTGCTTTAAAGACTCATGTGTTGACAAATAGTCAACATTGCAATATATGAGGCATTTCATCTCATTTTCAATGTGCACATGAAAACAGAAAACGACTGTTTTGTCAAAAGTATTGTGGAGTGGTGTTGTTATTACCTCTTGGCATGCGCAGGCTGACCTGATCTATCCGGTATATTTTAGCAGTGGTGACAGGGGCATGGTGAAGATCAAAGTCATCTTGATAGATTGCTATCACCACTCCCACCTGTTCCCTCTGGAATTTCCTCTCTTCTCAGCATGTGTGTATGCGCGTGCACATCTGTTATGTCTATTAGACTGTTTGTGTTTCTGCATGTGTGCCTGAGTTTGCATCTGTTACCAGGTGGACGTGGACTTGTGTGTGAGTTTATGTGCGTGCATGTGTGTGTAGTCTGTTTCAACACGTTTGCAACTTGCGGGAATTTTATAATCTGGAGCTGGTAAATATATTCATGTCTGTGTCTGTCTAGCCCTGCTCCACATCGCTCTCTCTCTTTCTCCCCCTTTGTTTCTCTTTTTCTCTAACCCTCTGACAGCTCTAATAAGTTCAGTAGATCAGGTTACACCCCTTGATGAATGCCAAAATACCCTGTTTCTCAGTATTTTTGCCTAATTCTCTCGTCTCACTTCTTTCTTTGCTGACTTCTTATAAAAGCTATGTCTCACCAAAAGACACTTTCTCACGAATAAGTCAATACTCACACATGCATGAGGCAGACACACACACACTGACAGGGAGTGAGGTAGTGCATGCATATACTGTCTCACAGGCCTCTCAAATTGCTGACATTTTCCATTTTTGTGCATATAAAGTAATAATAATAATATTAATGGGTGTGACAGAGCAGGGTCCATTCACTGCCACTGCCAGCCTCATATAAATATCCCCCTTCTTCAGGGGAATCCGAGAAGCAGCAGAGACCTTCAGTTTACACAGCTGAGAAGCATGTGGACGAAACCCTCCATTCTCTCCTTTTCCCTCTTTTTTCTCTCTCCTTTCCCCTGTTCCTGCTCTTAATTTTCCTCTATCACTTCACCATTTGATCTGCTACTGTGTGTGAGTGTCTTTTTCCCTTTTCTTACTTTGTTTTCTTATTAAGGACATGGCAGAATGAAGAGACAGAGCTAATTTCATACACACACAGTGAGGCAATGAAAATAATGTCATCAGCTCTATGTAAAACAGAGTATTTTGTGTTCACAAAAAGCCTCAATTAATGATATACTGTATATCCGCGTAAAGGCAGCGAGGCAAGACTTAAGGTATACTCTATTGTACTGATCTATAGCTCTACCTAGAGGATTTCATGTGCTAACGCAGCAAATTCTCGATTCTATTCGGGAGCTCAGAAAAAACATTGTTGCCACAGACAAGATGCATCAGAAATTCAAAATGCACTCGCCCTCCATTCTCAGAATATGTTTTCTTTACATATAATACACATGTTTCGTTTCAGCGTCTCTTGTGAGAACACATACACACACACACTGGTTTCCATGACTTCAGAGGACATTGCATTGACTTACATTCATTTCCTAGAAACTTACTGCAGCATTTACCATAATTACTAGTGCCCTAACCCTCCCTGACCCTTATCTTAACCTAACTCTAACCTTAGCTTAACGTTAATGTGACTGTTGAAACAGGAACAGGAATACCAGGTATACACACGCACGCGCGCGCACACACAGTTTTCACGACTTCACGTGACATTACACTGATCTACATTTACTGACTAACCTTAACTCTAAACCTAACCTCATCCTGACCACATAACAAGTCTTCACCTTAAAATGTAATAAGTTACGCTTAGGGACTTTTTTAATTTAGGTCTCCACAGCATGAGAAATTACGGACACAACAAAACAAAAATTAAATATTGTTAAACAAACCTACACTGATCACCATAAATAACGTTCTTTTTTTTTTTTTAAATGAAGTTTGTTTTGATTAGTCAACAGTACAGAAAATACATCAGAGAAACGTGACATCAATATTTTTATTCAAGGTTTAGTCGCCGTCATGCCGAGTAAAGTCCAGTAGATGGCGAACTAAGATCACATACTACAACAAACGCACCATAACTACATCACTTGACTGCGAGATTCAGGTGAGTCCGGATTTCTTCTTGAATAAGCTTTAATGGAGCGCGCGCTTTCTCTCTCTCTCTCTCTCTCTCTCTCTCTCTCTCTCTCTCTCGATAATAATAATAATAATAATAATAATAACAATAATAATAATTATTATTGTTATTATTATTATTATATTATTATTGTTAACAATTATTATTATTATTATTAATGTTAATAATACTCATATTCAGTGAGTATTATGTTGTATACACTCCTATTTATTGGTAAAAATTCCACTACAGCATCAGCAATCAGTGGACCTATAGGATCCCAGTAACATTTCTTCATAATATTAAGTCAATAATTGTCATAGAGACCGTTCAAAAATGTAATCCCGGCTGCTAAAACATGTCACCAGACCGTAATTCCATACTGACAGGCTGTGACCAGTAGATGGAGCCAGAAGACCACAAATAAAATAAAGGAGTTAATTCACAGATTTTGGGGGAACAAAAATCTGAAAAGCCCCTAAAATGAAATCATTCTCAACATTTCAAGCCTAAACTAATAAATAAAACTATGGAAGCATTATTGTTTTATTGTTCTGTGACATACTCTTCACAGGGTTGAGTCCCGGGTCATAGTTAGGTAGTTGTTGAGCAGTAGCTTAGGGAAAGTAATGACTGTCTTTCTGTGGGACAAATGACCGAGTGACGCGATAATGGCGGATGAGACTGGTCTAATGCTCCGTGAAATGCATGTAAATGTATCAGGCACAGAGGGACCGACGGACGGAGCGCTGTGGGATTATTTATCACAAAACATTTGTATTCTTCCGTCGGAGAACGGTTGATCCCGGATAGCTACACACTAATCCTTCACTCCGTTAATTAAAAAAGACGGGGGAAGCAATGGAACTCGTGCTGGTGATTTTTTTTTTCCTTTTCAGAAATGTAATCATTTCTAGAGAAGCTTAACCATCTGCTTGAGGTTAAATCTGCAAGCAGATTGTGTTTTCTTCTTATTTAAACCTGGGGATTTTGTAAGGATGTGTTTTCAATGGAAACGGGGAGGGCGGTGCATTCCAAGGACTGGTTGTTGAGCAAATAGGTCGCGGAGACAACTTTAGTTCCAAGAAAAGTAGAAGTCATGTTTATTTTATGACATCACTGATGGTTTCCCCAGATGCTTTCAGGACCCAACCATCAACACAATGTATCATTCCTCCAGTTTAGGGGACAGTTTAACAGAAACTATGGCGTTTAGTGTAAAAGAAAATGATGCACGAAATTGTTTGTTGTTTCTCTCGCGCGCATCTCTTTAAAGAGTCTTTTTTCGTCTTTGCCGGAGGCCGAGGCTGTGTTGTTAGTCCAAGAAAAATACTACAAATTTCAAGCTTCCGATTTTACATTAGGATGCCATTCATGTCTGTGTGGAGACGAACCCAAATTCACAAAGGCATCATTTAGTGTCTTTCTCTCGCTCTCTGGTTGTCTGACTGACCAGAAATGGCAGACCATCACTGTAGATTAGATCTAAACAAACATCTAAAAGTCTCAGGAGTCCCCATCTGTGCCATAAAATTGTCGGCTGCTCAATAGGACTCTGATTTTTAATTTTAGCCCTTAAAATGCACGTGTTTTTTTTTCTGCCACTGTAAACATATCACCTGTAGTCTGTTTGACATTCATCTAATCCCAACTATAATACCTGATTATAGAGAAAAATGTGATTAAGGCTTCATGAAACTGCTTTTACGTTGATTATGTTAATACATGTTCAGGCCTACTTAAGTGAATTAAAGCCGTGTAATGCGTATTTGTATGGGTGTATCGCCCACTGCAATCATTTCAAACTCCAAAATGTCGCTCATGTGCATTTAAATTGCTGTAAAAATGAAATACCCCGACCCATCAAGGATTCATTTACTGAAATTCAAATTTTGTGTATGATGATTAATTAATGTGGTGCTGTATTGCAATATGGGCATTCAGCTCCATAGGGCCATAATTAATGGAATCCCAGGAGCCACTTTGCAGTGGCCACTGCAGGTTTGAGGAAAAGTAAAAAGGTCCAGGGTATTTTTATTCTATTGACTGCAATAGTTTTGATAAATCGAGGTAAATATAATGACAAATCCGTACTGGACACTGTGGTCAAGACAAATCATCGTCTTCCCACATCTGTTAAATGCAGCCTAGAAAACGACACCCACAACACAGTTTGTTCCCTAATCCAAATTTGGCTCTGACGTCTGGTGTCAAATTTACGCATTCTCGTCTCTTTAATAGGTCAGATGAATAGACACGACACGAGGACGCGAAAGGGTTAAACGTCTACAGTAATTACAGTCGCACTTTGCGCCGGCGTCCTCCAGAGCAGAGCTGAGAGAAAGTACGTCCACCCCCTCCACCCCTATCCCCCCTTCTCTCTTTCACACACACACACACACGCGCGCCTCCCCAAAGCTCCTCCGAGTGTCTACACTAGAAAATCAAAGCGAGAGCCTTCCCCATTCACACACCACCGGTATTGCGCTTGGACCGCAACAGAGACAGAGTCACACTACTCATCTTTCCCCTGAGCTGAACGACTCAGTAAAGTCCATACTGTAGATGTTACAAACAGCTGTCTGAATATTTCTTTTGACCTCTGTGCAGGATCTCCTTCTTTGTTCACTTTTTCAGTTGTACAACGGAATGGCTTCATGAAAAAAGGATGTTTGGGTGAGGTGATTTTACGCACGCCGCTGAAATGGATCACAGACTCTTCAGAAGCAGCTGGGTACCGGTAACTGGATTGGTGATATGTCTGCTTCTGTGTGCGTGTGTAGTGGATCTGGTTCTTGCACAAATTCGGTACTCGATTCCCGAAGAGCTGGAGCATGGCGCTTTTGTTGGAAACATCGCAGAAGACCTGGGCTTGGATGTAGCCAAGCTGTCAGCCCGTAGATTTCGTATAGTCTCCGGTGCAAATAAACAATATTTAGAGGTGAACCTAGAGAATGGCATCCTTTTCGTCAACGAAAAAATAGACAGAGAGGAGCTGTGTGAACGAAACCCGACCTGTTTTTTACACTTACAAGTGGTGATTGAAAATCCATTAGAACTTTACCGAGTGGAAGTGGAGATTTTAGATGTGAATGACAATTCTCCTAGTTTCCCATGGAGTGAGTTTAATCTTGATATCACAGAATCAGCTGCGCCGGGCTCCTGTTTCCCGTTAGAGAGCGCACAAGACCAGGACGTGGGCTCCAACTCTCTGCGCTCCTACCAGCTAAGCGCAAACGAGCACTTTGTACTGAATATCCAGACGCGCAATGATGGCAGCAAGTTTGCTGAGCTCGTGCTGGACACGCCACTGGACCGGGAACAGCAGAAAAAGCATGAAATGATTCTGACAGCCTTTGACGGCGGATCGCCAGAACGCTCTGGAACAGCATTAATAACTATTATAGTGCTGGACGCAAATGATAACGTGCCCGTGTTTGACCGCTCAGTTTACCGGGCGAGCCTGGTGGAGAACGCACCGAGGGGGATGCTGGTGCTGAAGTTAAATGCCACAGACCTAGACGAGGGATCCAATGGAGAGGTGACCTATGCGTTCAGCGGACACGCACCACTCAAGGTGCGAGAACTATTCAGCGTGGACCCATACACTGGTGAAATAAGAGTGAAGGGCACTGTAGACTACGAGAAAGCCAGTGTATATGAGCTCTATGTGCAAGCAAAAGACAGGGGACCGTCAGCTGTGGCAGTACACAGTAAAGTACTAGTAGACATCCTGGATGTTAATGACAACGCGCCTGAAGTCATCCTCACATCAGTGTCCACTCCTGTCCAAGAAGATGCGCCACCAGGCACAGTGATAGCTGTTATCAGTGTAATGGACCGTGACTCGGGGGAGAACGGAAACGTTGATTGCCAAATTCCAAGCAACGTTCCCTTTCAGCTCCACTCGTCATTTAAAAACTATTATACTTTGGTGACAAGCGAGTTTTTGGACAGAGAAACTGTTTCCGAGTATAACATCACCCTCACAACCCGCGACTTAGGCTCACCTTCGCTCTCCACCAGGAAAACCGTCCTAGTTCAAGTGTCTGACATTAACGACAACCCCCCGCGCTTCTCACAACCTTCATACACGGTTTATGTGACCGAGAATAATGCCCCGGGCGCTTCCATTTGCTCCGTCACTGCATTTGACCCCGATTCTAACCAGAACGCATATCTGTCTTATTCTATTCTTGAGGGTCAAATTCAGGGCATGCCCGTATCCACTTATGTCTCCATCAACTCTGACAACGGCAACATCTACGCATTGCGCTCTTTTGATTATGAACAACTTAGAAACTTTCAGATTCTGGTCCAGGCGCAGGACGCTGGCTTCCCCCCTCTCGCCAGTAATGTCACAGTCCACGTCTTTGTATTGGACCAGAACGATAATGCACCTGTTATCGTATCCCCGCTGCCCAAAAATGGCACCGTGGCCACAGAGGTGGTTCCACGGTCAGTAGATTCTGGATATCTTGTTACCAAAATAACAGCATTAGACGCAGACGGAGGGCAAAACTCCCGGCTGTCCTATCAAGTATTGCATGCAACAGACCCGGGACTTTTCAGTGTGGCTCTGTATACGGGCGAAATCAGGACTATTCGCCGGTTAGTGGAAAAAGACGCAACAAGGCAAAGATTAGTTATATTAGTGAAGGACAACGGGCAGCCACCACTCTCTGCCACCGTCTCTATTGTGCTCACAGTGGTAGACAGCGTGCCTGAGTCGCTGTCAGATTTTGGAGACCTCGCTCTCAGCCCACAGCCCCCCTCAAACCTCGCCATCTATTTGATCGTGTCACTGAGCACAATATCTCTAATATTCCTAGCGGCTATTATCGTACTGGCTGCGGTGAAGTGTTACAAGGACAGGGAGACCATCAGCGGGTACAACCTCCCCCCGTTCGCCTGCTGCTGTTGCGGTGGGTTTCAGTCTGAGCCGCCACCGGAGGTATTCAAAAAATCCAACCTCAACCTGCAGATTTCCTCCGCGGCCAAAGTGCCCACGAACTGCATGGAGGTGAATGGAAATAGTAGTCTCTCTCAGTCATATTGTTATAAAGTGTGCCTGACTCCCGAATCTACAAAAAGTGACTTTATGTTTCTGAAGCCGTGCAGCCCCAGCGGCACACCGAGAAACAACGAGGCGAAGAGCGGAGAAAACTCATGGAACGCAAAAAGCAGAAGCGCATCTGTAAACAATGGAGCAACTACTCCAAATGAGGTATATAGTCATAGCAGAGTAGAACAAAAATCAGCAGAGCTTGGACTGTCTTTTTCTCTTTTTCTTTCACTCTTTGTTTTGTAAATGAAGAAAATCTAGATTGTGACATTCTCCCATGAAGGTCAAATTACGCATGTCAGACAGATGCTAAACCAATTTCAGCAAATATCTAAGCAAAACCACGATAACTGTGTATAATAACCTTTATTATTGTATTACACGGCATGTTTTCTCCAATGTTTTTATAGATCGGGCATTAATGATATTTAAATGCTGCTGCCTAGTCAACTGTTTTCACACTCGAGGAATGAAACGAGTCGACGTGATTTTACATTCTAATGGACTTGTTACTGAAAGTGTGAAGCTCTATTTTGCCAGCAGCATATGCAGTGCGCATACCGTTTCTCGTCATCTATGTGGAATGAGAGATATCAATTACTGTGTGACAGGAAGAGGGAATAACGATAATAAGACTCCATGAACTTTATTTTAACAGCTTGTAACCTGAACGTGATGTCTACTTCATTTTACATCAGTGTCATTGCAGCATGCACCCCTCCTCTCTCTCTCTCTCTCTCTCACTCCCCCCCTCTCTCTCTCTCTCTCTCTCTCTCTCTCTCTCTCACACACACACACACACACACACCTGATCTAAAAGACAAGGTTATATGCATGACGCACAAGGTGACTGGCAGCTGTATATTCGTCTGCCGTGGGTTCAGTCAGTTTTGATTCCCAATCATTTTCATGTAAAGGTATTACATTGATTGTAGCTTATAGTAATCATCATCACCAAGCTTTTACCTTGGAAACAACATAATAGTTCAGACAGGTTTGCGACACGCATCCTTGTCCTTCGATTAACAATGTAGGACAGGCAGCCTCACTAACTCTGCCTCAAGGGCACAAGCACGGCAAAAAACATTACAACATACAATGTGGCAAAGGGGTGGTGGGAGTTGGGACACCGTCTATTATTAAAAATGGTAAACGGTCGTTTTTTGGAGACGGAGAGGACATCGAGAGGGGAGGGGGCAAGGAGAAGGACGAGGTGCAAGGACATGGCTGGACTAAGACGTGGGATGCGTGTAGATCGATGTCCTCTGAGTGCGTGTGTGTGTGTGTGTGGGGGGGGTGCTTCGTGTTTGTCAGGCTAAGATTGGGAAGAGGAGGGGTGAAACACAAGGAAAGGGAGGAAGAAGTAGACAAGAGGAGGGGGGCTGTCTACATCTCTGTTTTCTAATTTTAACAGACTGAGCACTAAAGCGGGCACGTGTGCGAACAGCTCATTATCGTCTGCCTATTTTCAATGTAAGAGACATACAGACTCAGAGTCCTGGTACCAGACTCAGAAAAGTCAGCACACTTACTTGCACATTATCTACACCAATGGCCACAAGGGTGATTTCGAGGTCACAGTGATTGTTTTGCCTCTGTATGCTGCTTCAGGAAAAAGTGTCGTTCCTGTCGTTAAGTAGCTCCCCCTTGGCATAGCCATGTGAGTCATCGCGAGGTCACCAGTGACACATTAAATCTCCAGTGACAAATTGCAATGAAAGCATCTGAGCATCACAAAGGACATTCCGCCAATGAGCAGGGGAACTGAAGATAGCAAAAAAGAAAAAAGAAAGTAAATGAACACAACTATAATCCACAAAAATACGCACAGGTGCATGTAAGTGAATACATACCACGTAACTGTGTAATTCGGTGGCAAGGAAACTTTTCAAGGCTGTCTTTGAGACTTTTAATTAAAAACATTACTCGAGGAACATCAGGCAAATATTAATGTAAAAATGCTGCATAAAAACCACAAAACAATGACGTGTGTAATTTCCTCCCTGGCACGGCCTCCTTTGAAGATTAAAATCATGTTTCGTTTCATCCCGGTGGGGTTCTAATTGGTTTTGTGTGTTGCTAGGAGTGTATTTTGAATACCGATTCTAATAATATGCTTATTTCGCATTCTCCTTGTCAACAGCTTTAAGGGAATTAATAGAGCGTGGAGACCATACTATCAGACTAAGACCCGGAATAAATATCACTCGGGTTCTCTTCACCCCTCCCTCTGCGCCACTGAGCAAAACTAAGTGATAGGCGAGTCTTTCATCTGACACCAATGGGCACTTCTGCTATGGATAAATCTGTTCCACTAAGCCTCCACAGGGCGGCAGCCACGATCCACCTTAACACAGTCACCATTTCAGGACAAACGCAATGATAAACCACCTCTCATCTCAATTATCTCTGACCTTTGCTGATTCAAGAAGGCAGAATCGAAACGATTGCAATAAAAACAGGTTTGATTAAAAATTGGCCTAAGGAGACATGGGCAGTGGTGCTGTGTGCATTTTCACTATGATTTTATATTTGTATTCTTTCTCTCTAGCTGAAGCAGGCAAACACAGACTGGACTCTGACAAAAAATCAAAACTCCTCCATTAAAAGGTAACATTCTTACCCATTGCATCACGTTCCCATTAGCAGATAATCCATCTAGTGTGTGTGTGTCTATATATACACACACACACACACACACGCACACCCCTGATGAATTAGCAATACATTTTGAATTTAAATATGAATAAAGCATTTTCTAATGACAAACTATTGTCTTGTTTGTAGTTACAACTCTATCAACATGGATGGCACCCTTATTCGCAAAGCCATGCATGCAGACCCAGAAAACTATGTCACCTCCATGGCACCTGGACAGTATTGGACCTGGGGAACTCACATGAGAGGCATGAAAGGTAGGCCAAACTCTGGAGGCAAAAGACTGCTTTAATCCACACTGTACACATTGTGTATGTATTCATAACATTTAGCATATACTGTCAAGTGCTCTAAACATGCAGCCCACCTTCATTCCTTTATTTAATCATATTTTGTTTTCCCTTTTGCTCATCACCTTTACTGTATTCAGCTGTTGACTGCCTTGTATTTGTTTCAGTGAAATGCTATAGACAAAGGCACAAAGTCAGTATTGTACTATACAGCAGCTGCTTACCAAAGCTTTTATTTTCACCTGCATCATTCAACAGAATATAAGAGGTCTCCTTCAACCAGTGGAGTCACCTCTCGCCCACGTTGCACACCTCCTCCCCAGCAGCAGCAGCCATCAGTCCCCTCCCACCCTCACCCACATCCGCCACCTGACTACCACCACAACGTGTATATCCCTGGGACACCATCGGGCTTCTGCACTCTAAGGCCCACTGCACAGCGAAGTGAGCTGGATGTCCACAATTCATTTTCTACATTTGGCAAGAAGCGACGTCTTCAAATGTCCCCCCAGGGAGAAGCTGCTATTATAAATAATGACCTGTACAATGACTGACTTTAAAGGACTGTCTGAATGGGCAAAGGAAATAATGGACAACCTCTTCAGTCCAGAAGAAGAGACTATTTGCTTTATAAATTAATGAAAATATGATTGACAAGTGGTGTAAAAGATACAGAGGCTTCACAGAGTAAAATAAATGACTGAAAAATGAACAATCCATTATGTCTTAAATGAAGGAAAATGAAGTCCAATGGAATATTTCTAAGACATTGCAACATGCCATTGTATCTGTCTATCATTTTTATTATAATTATTATTACTGTTGTTATTATTTGACAATCAAACTGAAGCCTCAGTTACACCCAAAATGTTTTGAAAAGCATTAGTGGAAAAACAATTTTTTGTACATCCTTATGAATTTATATTTCTGAATTTTGTTGTTTGCTAATAGAACTTGGGTAAATAGGAAAAATAGTATCATAATATAAATGCAAGGTATAACATGACGCAGACAACTGTAAAGACAGGGAAATTTCCCCACACATGTACAGTATACATTTATGAAAGTAAAGTATTTTTTTTTCATATTGTCTCTTCTCACTGAAATATGTGCACATGTGTCCAACTGTGATTCTTAAAAACCATGACCAAGAATCATTCACCCAAATATACATTTAATCAATCCACATATTTTGTGCATGCACTTTCCTTGATCTATGCTTAATTAGTTGGAGTCAATTATTAAAGGTTAAAAAAGTTCCACAACCACTCATACGGGGGTAAAGCTTTCGTCCTGGTAAGCTATTTTTCCATAGTGAGGAATAAACACAGTAAAATGTTAACATATGCTAATTGGAGTGCTTGCATTTCCATTTGCCCACAGAGAATAGTGAGGTTTATTAACTGAACAAACAGGGCCTCCCTTGAAAATATCACTTTAATTAAGACCACCAACATGAGAACAAGTGGTCTGGGGGAGGCTCAAACTGTAACATCTAAATGTGAGCTAGAGGACCTATGGCTTCTCTCTGGGCCAATTTAAATATCACTTCTCAGGGAATTCTATGACAGCTTAATTAGGTCATGACATGGTTCAGATTTAAAATAATTAATTTAATAAGGTAAGAGCTTTCCATAGGGAGCTGGCTCACCTTCACTGGGGTGAGGTGATCCATAGGGATGACTTGCATGGGCAGCCATATTTAGATCAGCTTGGCTAAGGCTACTCTAAAATCAGTGAGAAATTATTTCTAAAGTAGCATAAGACTTTCTCAAAGTCTTGTAAGATGATAGTTATTATTGTCTAAAATAATATGTACTACAATAGTGAGCACATATGAAGTCGCATTTCTTTACATGCTTGAACCATATTGGCCAGTCGCACTGGTAGCTGTCCATATATGTGGTGCTGAAAATGGTTCCCTTCTAACCAGCTGTAATTGCGCGAGTTGTCCACAAGAAGGCGCGTCTTGTAGAGTCCTAAATAGACACTGGTGGAGGATGTTGTGCTAATTTAGGGTCTATATGAATATTAAAACAAAATACAAAATCCTATTAAAAACATATTTTTATTAATTCTATTTCTACAAAAAACATTCAAAGCTAAACATTATTTAAAAAGTACCACAATCATTTTATGTAACATATCAAAAACAGAAGTACTCACATTGCAGAAAACAATCTTTTTAGTCTTTATTATAATAGAGTGCTGTAAAAATACTCATACATTTATTGTTTATGTACTAAAAATTTTAATGTTGTAGTTGCAGCCGGCTGTGGTAAAGCTCGTAACCCATACTGTTGTTATCTTGCATTGCCTTTTAGAACTTTGTGGGTTTTTATGAAGCACAAATTTGTGTACATTACAGTATTTGACCTTAAATGTAAGGAATTACAACGACTGAACGGCTTTCATTGGAAAATTTCAGTAAGGTATACAAGTCTCCAAATCAATACTTGAATAAAATACTTCAATTTACCTGGTTATAGAGCTGTGGCTCATTGCAGGAAATCAGAAATAGCATGTGAAAAATACAACAAGTAATGTTTGTAACACAGCATGTTCGAAATGTTATAATAATTGAATAACAGCCAGACGCAATAAATGGTGAGCATTTCACTGCCAGTATTGTGGTACAAGATTTCTCCAGCAGATGGCAGCATTGAGTAAGAATTATTTAAGACATAGAGTTAAGGAGGAGTCCAAACAGGAAATACAACACTGGGGACAATGAGTTTGGGGGTATAAAATTAAATAAAACTGATATTTATTATTATTTATTAGAATCAGGATATAGCAAACTCAGTGTCTAGTGAATTACTACACTAAAGGTGTCAGACAGAGCCTTTATATATATATATGCACTTGATTAAAGTGAAATAACAATGGCTTCACCGTGATCGTGTATTATTGGTATTATGTTACAAATGATCTTGCCTTTTCTTATTTATATAGTGATATCAACTGCCAATTTATAATTGTAATGTAGTTTGACTTGCTTCCGAAACATGTCCCCTACCACAAACAGACCACATTAAGACAGAACAGACAGGATAGAAAGAGCACAGATAATCTACCAAGTGAACATATTAAAATATATTAGTTCACTCTAATGGAAATCTGTAATTGTATTATTTTTAATCTAGAGAATTCATTTACCTTGTAGATACCATACACTTTAATGAATACGTCCATATAACTGTAACAGGCTACTCTCTCATCTAAAATGCTGTTGCTTATAATTTTTAGCCCGACTTTTATAGTGTTTTATCTGGTGATTTTTAACAATATGCTGTCTCTTGGCATTTACTAGCTCTAAATCTTAATTAAAACAACTGTTAGTGTACTGAGTACAGTCTCTGTCACATGGTGTCACTGTTGACCACTAAAGCATATGAAAGCTCGCTCACTGAAGCCATGACACACCTATTCGTAAAGGGTGCAAGACACAGCTCTCTGGAAAATATGCGTTTTATTTCTTAAATTGACAACAGCTACAATATATTTTTCAGACATTAAAAGACATAAAAAAGCTCTCAAGAAGCTTGATTCCCCCCCGCAGTTTCCTGAAATTATGAATGCGTGGACCAGCGCCTTTGTCTTCTGTGTGATATGGCCCAGTGCTTTGTCTGTGACTCGGTACTCCATAGCTGAGGAGATGGAAAGGGGCTCAGTCGTGGCTAACCTTGCTGCAGATTTGGGACTTGAGCCTGGAGGTTTGGCACAACGAGAGGTAAAACTTGATATTTTCAGTAACAAGAAATATCTGGATTTTAACAAAAACACGGGGGAGCTGTATATTGTGGAAAAGATAGACAGAGAATACATTTGTCCTGCAAAACCGACATCATGTTTTCTAAAGCTAGATGTCATCATAGAAAACCCTCTACGCATATTCAACATTGAACTTGAAATAACGGACATAAATGATAATGCTCCATATTTTCGACGAGACAGAGTAGAGCTGGATGTTTCAGAATCGGCAACGCCAGGAGAGAGATTCTCTCTGCCTAATGCGGTGGATCCAGATGTTGGGACAAACACAATAAAAACGTACAAACTCAGCGTCAGTGGACATTTCACCATCGAAATTCAGACGGGAAGTGATGGAACTCAATACGTGGACTTGGTGTTGACAGAATCTTTAGACAGAGAGGAGAAACCGGTTCATCATTTGATATTGACAGCTGTAGACGGCGGGGTCCCTGTTCGCTCCGGTACTGCCAATATTATTGTTAGAGTGCAAGACACAAACGACAATCCTCCTCGGTTTGAAAAACCGACATATAAAATTAACATGACTGAAAATGCTCCCATCGGAACTTTAGTGATGAAGCTAAACGCTACAGATCTTGACGAGGGTGAAAATTCAGAGATAGTGTATTCTTTCACCCTTTACACCTCAGAAAAAACTCAAAGTGTCTTTGCATTGAATCCATACACAGGGGAAATAACTGTGAAAGGTACCATTGACTATGAGGACATGGAATTTTATGAGATGTACATCGAGGTCAGAGACAAAGGGACACAACCTTTGCTAGGACAGTGTAAAGTAGTCGTCCACGTGACTGATATGAATGACAATTATCCAGACATTACAATACAATCTGTTAAAAATACAGTAGATGAGAATATCCCAGTAGGAAGCATTATTGCTGTGGTAGTCGTGAGCGACAGAGACAGTGGCGATAATGGAAAAGTAAGCTTATCTTTACACCAGCCCATGCCCTTTATTCTTAACAAGTCATCAGAAGGACCTATGCATTATAAACTCTTAGTGTCTGAGCCTTTAGATCGTGAATCAGTACCTGAATATGACGTTACACTGATAGTGACAGATGCAGGAACTCCACACTTATCTGACAATGAAACTATAACTGTGCATCTGTTGGATATTAATGACAATGCGCCAAAGTTTACTCAGTCATTTTATACTATACGTGTCATGGAGAATAACGCACCTGGGGCCTTACTCAGTTCACTCACTGCCTTTGACCCTGACCTCCATGAAAACCAGTATCTAGTTTACTTCATCTTGGAGAAGGAGATAGCAAACACCTCCATGTCCATGCTGTTCTCCATCAATCCAGAGAACGGTAATCTTTACGCCCTGAAAACCTTCGACTATGAGATCGAGAAGGAGTTTCTTTTCCACATCGAGGCCAGAGACTCTGGCTCTCCTCCACTAAGCAGTAACGTGACTGTTCACATCATTATCGTGGACCAGAACGACAACGCTCCAGTCATTGTCTCTCCGTGGCGCGCGCACGGCTCAGTGGTGGACGAAAAGATCCCAAGATCCATGGATAAAGGGTCTCTGGTTGCCAAGGTGATCGCCTTAGACACAGACTCTGTGCACAACTCTCGGATTACCTACCAGTTTCTACATGTGACTGACGCCACCTTGTTCAGTCTGGACCAATATAACGGAGAGATCCGGACTATGAGGATGTTCAGTTACAAAGATCCACGCCACCAAAGAATGGTTGTTGTTGCCAAGGACAACGGGGAGCCTGCTCTCTCTGCTACAGTCACCATCAAGCTGTCCACAGTAGAGACTGCAGTTAAGGCCTACGCTGACATGACTGAGGTGCCACTAGAGTATGACATCTTCTCAGACTTGAACCTGTATTTGGTGATCAGTCTGGGCTCTGTGTCATTTCTCCTGCTGATCACCATATTGGTCACCATCGTGCTCAAGTGTCAGAAACCTAAGAGCAGCAAAGCAGCTCCTCCCTGCAGGAACAGTGTGATCAGTGAGAGAAACTCCACCATTGCAGATTCCACTCTGGTCTCCAACGATGCCTACTGGTACAGTCTGTTTCTAGCAGAGACCAGGAAAGGAAAGCTGGTGGTCAGACAGCCTCTGCCAAAGGGCTCCAGATACATCGTGTCCAGTATCCCAAGAGGAACGGGATTGTCAGAGACTAGTGACTCAGCAGCTTCTACTCTGCAGGTAGGAAACCAAGACACACCGTTTTTAAAGGTATGTGAAAATGAGGAAATACGTTGTGTTTTGTATTACTAAATTTCTTACATAAATGTTCTCTAACTAACCTCATAATCTGAACTTAACCTAGTTTTCTTGTGAACAACCCAACATTTAAACAAATTGAAATAAATAAATAAGACTTATAATTTATCTAGTAAAACGTAGCAAAGCTTGTCACAACACCTAAAGGGTGGCGCTGTTTTATTGGTAAATTCCCAGACCAGGAACGTCATGACAACGACTCACTCTCAGTACGGCAGTATGTGATTAAGTGGACAGCACTGTGGTGCTGAAACGTCAGTCCGATAATGCGATCGTATTTTCATTGGTGAAATAGCTTCGTTATTAAATGTGTATGGATATATTTAGCATCATGGCCATGACATCAAATTTAACTACCGAAGAAAATCCATTTTCCAAAGATTTAATGGCAGTAAATACGGACACAACAACGCGGTCTGATGTAACAATGGGGTCTAGCAAAAGGTACGTGCTGCTCGTTGTTTTGATTGTTTTATTTTTCGTTGATAACGCATCGACATCAGTGACCCATTATTCAGTACCCGAGGAAATGAAAGAAGGATCAGTGGTAGCAAACCTCGCAACAGATCTCGGACTGGATGTAAAAACACTGAATCAGAGGAAGATGCGTGTAGACATAATCGCCAACAAAAAATATCTGGATGTGAACAAAGAGACTGGTGAACTGTATATTGTTGAAAAGATTGATAGAGAAAATTGCAATACAAAATCTTCAGCGTCATGTTATCTCAAACTGGAAGTAATACTGGAAAATCCAGTACGAATTTTTAATATAGAAGTAGAAATTCTGGATATGAACGACAACGCCCCGCAATTTCGAAGAGACATCATACACTTAGACATTTCTGAAGCAACTCCGAAAGGAGAGAGATTCTCTCTGAGCAATGCAGTTGATCCTGATGTCGGAAGCAACTCAGTGAAAACATATCATCTGAGTGAAAGTCAATATTTTAGTATAGAAGTTCAGACAGGAAGAGATGGGTCGAAATTTGCTGATGTTATTTTAAAAATGCCTTTAGACCGTGAGGAGCAGGCTGTTCATAATCTAATATTGTCAGCTGTAGATGGAGGCACACCTGCTCGTTCTGGTACTGCCAGTGTGATTGTGCGTGTGTTGGACACAAATGACAACGCTCCTGTGTTTAATGAAGCGATGAGAAACGTTAGAGTAATGGAAAATTCTCCCATTGGAAGCCTCGTTGTTGATCTCAGTGCAACAGATTTGGATGAAGGATCTAATTCTGACATAACTTACTCATACAGTTTATATACGTCAGAGAAAACGCAGGAAATGTTTAATCTGAATCCATCCACAGGTGAAATTACAGTCAAGGGAATGTTAAACTATGAGGATTTCAGGATCTATGATATGGAAGTTATAGCCACTGATCATGGAGACAATAGTTTATCAACTGCTTTAGACCGTGAGGAGCAGGCTGTTCATAATCTAATATTGTCAGCTGTAGATGGAGGCACACCTGCTCGTTCTGGTACTGCCAGTGTGATTGTGCGTGTGTTGGACACAAATGACAACGCTCCTGTGTTTAATGAAGCGATGAGAAACGTTAGAGTAATGGAAAATTCTCCCATTGGAAGCCTCGTTGTTGATCTCAGTGCAACAGATTTGGATGAAGGATCTAATTCTGACATAACTTACTCATACAGTTTATATACGTCAGAGAAAACGCAGGAAATGTTTAATCTGAATCCATCCACAGGTGAAATTACAGTCAAGGGAATGTTAAACTATGAGGATTTCAGGATCTATGATATGGAAGTTATAGCCACTGATCATGGAGACAATAGTTTATCAGCACAATGTACCATAAAGATTCTGGTTGAAGACATGAATGACAACCACCCAGAAATAACTATTAAATCATTTCATAGTCCAATGAATGAAAACATAGAATTAGACACAGTGATAGCTGTAGTTAGTGTCAGTGATAAAGACTCAGGTGACAATGGAATAGTTGATCTTCATATTCCAGATAATATGCCTTTCAAACTGAGAGAATTATCAGATAACTATTATGAATTAGTGGTGTCAGAGCCGTTAGACCGTGAGAAGGTTCCAGAATATGACATCACTTTCACTGTTACAGACAGAGGCTCTCCTCCTTTATCTGACAATGAAACTATGACTTTAGAACTGCTGGATGTTAATGATAATGTCCCACAGTTCCCTAAGTCATTTTACACTATACGTGTCATGGAGAATAACGCACCTGGGGCCTTACTCAGTTCACTCACTGCCTTTGACCCTGACCTCCATGAAAACCAGTATCTAGTTTACTTCATCTTGGAGAAGGAGATAGCAAACACCTCCATGTCCATGCTGTTCTCCATCAATCCAGAGAACGGTAATCTTTACGCCCTGAAAACCTTCGACTATGAGATCGAGAAGGAGTTTCTTTTCCACATCGAGGCCAGAGACTCTGGCTCTCCTCCACTCAGCAGTAACGTGACTGTTCACATCATTATCGTGGACCAGAACGACAACGCTCCAGTCATTGTCTCTCCGTGGCGCGCGCACGGCTCAGTGGTGGACGAAAAGATCCCAAGATCCATGGATAAAGGATCCCTGGTTGCCAAGGTGATCGCCTTAGACACAGACTCTGTGCACAACTCTCGGATTACCTACCAGTTTCTACAGGTGACTGACGCCACCTTGTTCGGTCTGGACCAATATAATGGAGAGATCCGGACTATGAGAATGTTCAGTTACAAAGATCCACGCCACCAGAGAATGGTTGTTGTTGCCAAGGACAACGGGGAGCCTGCTCTCTCTGCTACAGTCACCATCAAGCTGTCCACAGTAGAGACTGCAGTTAAGGCCTACTCTGACATGACTGAGGTGCCTCTAGAGTATGACATCTTCTCAGACCTGAACCTGTATTTGGTGATCGGTCTGGGCTCTGTGTCATTTCTCCTGCTTATCACTATATTGGTCACCATCGTGCTCAAGTGTCAGAAACCTAAGAGCAGCAAAGCAGCTCCTCCCTGCAGGAACAGTGTGATCAGTGAGAGAAATTCCACCATTGCAGATTCCACTCTGGTCTCCAACGATGCCTACTGGTACAGTCTATTTCTAGCAGAGACCAGGAAAGGAAAGCTGGTGGTCAGACAGCCTCTGCCAAAGGGCTCCAGATACATCGTGTCCAGTATCCCAAGAGGAACGGGACTGTCAGAGACGAGTGACTCAGCAGCTTCTACTCTACAGGTAGGAATAAATACATACAGTTTTAACGTCGGTGAAAATATGGTAATAATGACAAATGTCTTTTTAATTATAAAACTGTTTGATAAAATTAATCTAGCGAATAAAAGGTTAAACGTGTACCTGGTTTTAATTTCAGTAAATCAAATTTTTAATGTAACGAATTAAACGACAATTAAATTTAATCTGGTTAAATGTACCAAAGTGTCGAACAATAACCTTAAGGGTGGCGCTGTTTTATCAGGAAAATTCCACACCATAAACGCCAAGTGACTTGCTCTCTTTACGGCAGACTGTGGACAAACCGGACAGCTCTGCAGTGCTGAAACACTGCACGATAACGCTTTTCTTGATTTTTTTATTATTGCTGCAGTATGTTCAATATTAATTTTGTACAAATATGTCTGGAATGAGAGACATCACATAAAACTTAATTATTGAAGCAAACGTATTCCACAACGACTGAAGTGGAGTAAATACAGATACAACAATGCGGTCTGATGTAACAATGGGGTCTAGCAAAAGGTACGTGCTGCTCATTGTTGTGACTGTTTTATTTTTCGTTGATAACGCATCAACATCGATGACTCATTATTTAATACCCGAGGAAATGAAAGAAGGATCAGTTGTGGCAAACCTTGCAACAGATCTCGGACTGGATGTCAAAACGCTGAATCAGAGGAAGATGCGTGTAGACATAATCGCCAACAAAAAATATCTGGATGTAAACAAAGAGACTGGTGAACTGTATATTGTTGAGAAGATTGACAGGGAATACATTTGTAATACCAAATCGTCAGCGTCGTGCTATATTAGACTGGAAGTTATATTAGAAAACCCATTACGAATATTTAATAAAGAAATAGAAATTCTAGATGTGAACGACAACGCCCCACAATTTCGAAGAGACGCCATACACTTGGACATTTCTGAAGCGACGCCGAAAGGAGAGAGATTCTCTCTGAGCAATGCCGTTGATTCTGATGTCGGAAGCAACTCCGTGAAAACATATCATCTAAGTGATAGTGAATACTTTAATATAGAAGTTCAGACAGGAAGAGATGGGTCAAAATTTGCTGATTTGATATTAACAAAGACATTAGACCGGGAGAAACAGGCTGTTCATAATTTAATACTCACAGCTGTAGATGGAGGCACACCTGCTCGTTCTGGTACTGCCAGTGTTATTGTCCATGTGTTGGACACAAATGATAATGCTCCTGCGTTTGACAAAGTAAGTTATAATATAGAAATAATAGAAAATTCACCCATAGGCAGCCTTCTTATTGATCTCAATGCGACAGACTTGGATGAAGGATCTAATTCTGACATAACTTACTCATACAGTTTATATACGTCAGAGAAAACTCGGCAAACATTTAATCTGAATCCATCCACAGGTGAAATTAGAGTCAAGGGAACGTTAAACTATGAGGATTTCAGGATCTATGATATGGAAGTTATAGCCACTGATCATGGAGACAATAGTTTATCAGCACAATGTACCATAAAGATTCTGGTTGAAGACATGAATGACAACCACCCAGAAATATCTATTAAATCCTTTCACAGTCCAGTCAAAGAAAACATAGAATTAGACACAGTAATAGCTGTAGTTAGTGTCAGTGATAAAGACTCAGGTGACAATGGAGTAGTTGATCTTCTTATTCCAGATAATATGCCTTTCAAACTGAGAGAATCATCAGATAACTATTATGAATTAGTAGTGTCAGAGCCGTTAGACCGTGAAAAGATTCCAGAATATAAAATCACTTTCACTGTTACAGACAGAGGCTCTCCTCCTTTATCTGACAACGAAAATATGACTCTAGAGCTGCTGGATGTTAATGATAATGTCCCACAGTTCCCTCAGTCATTTTATACTATACGTGTCATGGAGAATAACGCACCTGGGGCCTTGCTCAGTTCACTCATTGCCTTTGACCCTGACCTTCACGAAAACCGGTATCTAGTTTACTTCATCTTGGAGAAGGAGATAGCAAACACCTCCATGTCCATGCTGTTCTCCATCAATCCAGAGAACGGTAATCTTTACGCACTGAAAACCTTCGACTATGAGATCGAGAAGGAGTTTCTTTTCCACATCGAGGCCAGAGACTCTGGCTCTCCTCCACTCAGCAGTAACGTGACTGTTCACATCATTATCGTGGACCAGAACGACAACGCTCCAGTCATTGTCTCTCCGTGGCGCGCGCACGGCTCAGTGGTGGACGAAAAGATCCCAAGATCCATGGATAAAGGATCTCTGGTTGCAAAGGTGATCGCCTTAGACACAGACTCTGTGCACAACTCTCGGATTACCTACCAGTTTCTACAGGTGACTGACGCCACCTTGTTCAGTCTGGACCAATATAATGGAGAGATCCGGACTATGAGGATGTTCAGTTACAAAGATCCACGCCACCAGAGAATGGTTGTTGTTGCCAAGGACAACGGGGAGCCTGCTCTCTCTGCTACAGTCACCATCAAGCTGTCCACAGTAGAGACTGCAGCTAAGACCTACTCTGACATGACTGAGGTGCCTCTAGAGTATGACATCTTCTCAGACCTGAACCTGTATTTGGTGATCGGTCTGGGCTCTGTGTCATTTCTCCTGCTGATCACCATATTGGTCACCATCGTGCTCAAGTGTCAGAAACCTAAGAGCAGCAAAGCAGCTCCTCCCTGCAGGAACAGTGTGATCAGTGAGAGAAACTCCACCATCGCAGATTCCACTCTGGTCTCCAATGATGCCTACTGGTACAGTCTGTTTCTAGCAGAGACCAGGAAAGGAAAGCTGGTGGTCAGACAGCCTCTGCCAAAGGGCTCCAGATACATCGTGTCCAGTATCCCAAGAGGAACAGGACTGTCAGAGACTAGTGACTCAGCAGCTTCTACTCTACAGGTAGGAATAAATACACACATTTTAAAAGTGTGCCAATTGTGGAGATTATGTCATACATCACTTGTATTAGTAACGTTCTTCGAAAAAAAAGTCAAACGTTGACCATATAAAAGTTAACGATAAACGCTATTTTTGGTTAGCAACGCCAGTATTCAGACTGGAAACGTAATCAATACACGACGTTTAAAAGCCACCAAGTTAGCTAAAGGGTTAAGTCCACCAAACCTAAAATGTGGCGCTGTTTCATAAGTAAAACGTCAGGCCATGAACGCCATGACTGCGACTCACTCCCATTACGTCAGTCAGTGAATAAAACGGTCAGCTCCGTGGTGCTGAAAAGCTGCTCTCAGAACGTGATCGTCTTTTAAAATTGTTGAAATGTCTACGGGTTCACACTGAAATGGATATGTTTGTAATCAGAATGAAGGAAACAAATTTGAACATTAATGTAAACGTGCAGTATAAAGCCTAAAATAAACACGGACACAACAACGCGGTCTAGTTAAACAATGGAGTCTTGCAAAAGGTACGTGCTGCTCGTTGTTCTTGCTATTTCATGTTTTGTTCGAAACACAATGACGACAGTGAATCATTATTCAATACCCGAGGAAATGAAAGAAGGATCAGTGGTAGCAAACCTCGCAACTGATCTCGGACTGGATGTAAAAACACTGAATCAGAGGAAGATGCGTGTAGACATAATCGCCAACAAAAAATATCTGGATGTGAACAAAGAGACAGGTGAACTGTATGTTGTTGAGAAGATGGACAGAGAATATATTTGCACTACCAAATCCTCAGCGTCATGTTATCTTAAATTGGAAGTAATACTGGAAAATCCAGTACGAATTTTTAATATAGAAGTGGAAATTTTGGATATGAACGACAACGCCCCACAATTTCGAAGAGACATCATACACTTGGACATCTCTGAAGCCACACCGAAAGGCGAGAGATTCTCTCTGAGTAATGCCGTTGATCCTGATGTCGGGAGCAACTCCGTGAAAACATATCATCTAAGTGATAGTGAATATTTTAACACTGAAGTTCAGACAGGAAGAGATGGGTCAAAATTTGCTGAATTAATTTTACAAAAAACTTTAGACAGAGAGGAGCAGGCTATTCATAATCTAATACTGTCAGCTGTAGATGGAGGCACACCTGCTCGTTCTGGTACTGCCAGTGTGATTGTGCGTGTGTTGGACACAAATGACAACGCCCCTGTGTTTAATGAAGCGATGAGAAACGTTAAAGTAATGGAAAATTCACCCATTGGAAGCATCGTTATCGATCTCAATGCAACCGATTTAGACGAAGGATCAAATTCTGATATAACTTACTCCTATAGTTTATATACATCAGAGAAAACGCAGGAAATATTTAATCTGGATCCATCCACAGGTGAAATTACAGTCAAGGGAATGTTAAACTATGAGGATTTCAGGATCTATGATATGGAAGTTATAGCCACTGATCATGGAGACAATAGTTTATCAGCACAATGTACCATAAAGATTCTGGTTGAAGACATGAATGACAACCACCCAGAAATATCTATTAAATCATTTCATAGTCCAATGAATGAAAACATAGAATTAGACACAGTGATAGCTGTAGTTAGTGTCAGTGATAAAGACTCAGGTGACAATGGAGTAGTTGATCTTCATATTCCAGATAATATGCCTTTCAAACTGAGAGAATCATCTGATAACTATTATGAATTAGTGGTGTCAGAGCCGTTAGACCGTGAGAAGATTCCAGAATATGACATCACTTTCACTGTTACAGACAGAGGCTCTCCTCCTTTATCTGACAACGAAACTATGACTTTAGAACTGCTGGATGTTAATGATAATGTCCCACAGTTCCCTAAGTCATTTTATACTATACGTGTCATGGAGAATAACGCACCTGGGGCCTTGCTCAGTTCACTCACTGCCTTTGACCCTGACCTCCATGAAAACCAGTATCTAGTTTACTTCATCTTGGAGAAGGAGATAGCAAACACCTCCATGTCCATGCTGTTCTCCATCAATCCAGAGAACGGTAATCTTTACGCCCTGAAAACCTTTGACTATGAGATCGAGAAAGAGTTTTTTTTCCACATCGAGGCCAGAGACTCTGGCTCTCCTCCACTCAGCAGTAACGTGACTGTTCACATCATTATCGTGGACCAGAACGACAACGCTCCGGTCATTGTCTCTCC